>JAHDVE020012217.1:0-46729 GCA_022606495.2 Halesus radiatus | reverse complement strand
ATTTAATGAACTACTTGTTAAATTTAACTAATTTTTTTTTTAACTTGTTTATCCTGAAACACGTAGATATTTATATATAAATACAGTGGTTTTAAACAAAGTAATTACTATTGATTTAATAATAAAATACTCGTTACTGTTCTTCTGGTATCACAGTTTCGGGAGTTGTGTTTTGGGAATTGACTGTTTTATAATGTCCGAAGCCTTTAGGAATATGTAACTACCTTAGTATGCTCCAAGGCTGACAAACTTTCCGAAAGGGTCCTTTATTAACATTATACGGTTTACGGTGGTCTGAGCTTCCGGCCTAATGTAGATAAATATATTTTGATAGAAGGCGCAAAACACTGCGAGCATGTAAACATTTTTCTAGTGATAGAATCTTCGCGACGAGTCTGGAGGTTACATTGTTTTACTTTCTCAGCATAGCCCTGGTATCCCTAGTGAATGACCACCATTGCTTGATATGCATTTAGCCGTTCTCGGTGACCAGATCTGAATAGTCAGGTACTTCCTAACTTTCCTGTCCTCATCTCCTTCCCTTTCCTACTCCCTTCACAATATTTTTATTATTTTTTTCAATACACACATATGGAAATACTTGTTATTGGCCGACGTATTGCCCATCTCACTAGGTGTGAAACGCCTGTGTTGAGATGGCAATTTACAAGAGTGGCTGTTCAACTAGGTTTTTTTACAGTAACTCCACACAAGAGGCCCTGGAGATGCTGTGTGGAGGGTTTTTTTAGAGGACAGGAAGGAGTAAACCTAGGTCTTGAAGAGGCTCACGTTGTAAGATGGATGTAGCAGGTTATTTTTTAATTTTTTTTTTCAATTTGGAAATTATTAGTTTCTTAAAAATAAAATCAGTACTAGTCCTTAATGAAACTTTAAGAATAACCTTCAGGATAAGTTTCTGGATCTTTCCTAAAGGCTCCAGGCAAGTATTTGTGGCACTACTCCAACTGATAATACCATATTCGAGAGATTTGCATCAGTTGTTTTCTATTAATTACATATCTAACATTTTTAAAGAAATAGACGGGTTTTCTCAGTTTAGTCGTTACGTTTGTAACATGTACATTCCATTGAAGAAGATCGTCTATGTGTATACCAAGATATTTTATATCTTCTACTCTATTTATCGAAGGGCAAGTACGTGATTTTAACACTGAGTTACAGCTGTGCAGTTTGAGGCTCTAATGAAATGGTGATAGCTTATTTGACAATTTTATTATCGTACTGTATTTTAAAATTTATTTGATATTCTTTTTCTCTTGTATAATACATATAATACACAGCGCCCTTGAGGTGATTTTTCACAAAAACGGCGCTATACAAATCATCCAATTATTATTATTATTGTATATAATTATATGGGACGTGTTGCATTGCACCAACACACCCTGGAAAAAAAACTTATTATTATATCCGTCCTTCATATTTCCCTTCTTTTTTCTTAAACATACTCTTTTAAGCAAATTATATTATTAAATGTAATAGTTTTTCTCTTTAAAATTAATAAACATCAACGCAGACATAACCACTCTACAAAAAAAAGAAATGAAATAAGACTTCTCTTTCGAAAGAAAACAAAATCCCAAAACTCATTACTCTTTAGAGCCATGAAGATCTTCCATGAAATACAGGCTAATATAAAAGAAGAGGAAAGTGTTTAGATAGTTTTAACCACTCTACAAAAAAAAGAAATGAAATAAGACTTCTCTTTCGAAAGAAAACAAAATCCCAAAACTCATTACTCTTTAGAGCCATGAAGATCTTCCATGAAATACAGGCTAATATAAAAGAAGAGGAAAGTGTTTAGATAGTTTTAACCACTCTACAAAAAAAAAGAAATGAAATAAGACTTCTCTTTCGAAAGAAAACAAAATCCCAAAACTCATTACTCTTTAGAGCCATGAAGATCTTCCATGAAATACAGGCTAATATAAAAGAAGAGGAAAGTGTTTAGATAGTTTTAACCACTCTACAAAAAAAAAGAAATGAAATAAGACTTCTCTTTCGAAAGAAAACAAAATCCCAAAACTCATTACTCTTTAGAGCCATGAAGATCTTCCATGAAATACAGGCTAATATAAAAGAAGAGGAAAGTGTTTTGATAGTTTTGATAAGAAGGAAGTGACAAAATATGTACAGTGCAAGTCGTAATTTTTAAACTTTTATTTGTAATTCTTAATTGTGGGTAGATATTATGTTCATATTAGAATACATGTAACATACAGACTCACATGTATACTCTCCAGGTAGTTGGGACTTTTATACGGTATTACATAAAAAAAATTGTTTTATGTTGGAAAACCTTCATCCGGCAGTCTACAGGGAGCTGATGTTCGTGATACCGTATTTTATTATCTTTCTTCATAAGACATCCTGTATATGAATAATTTATCATCGTATAGTTCAAAAAAAACTTTTTCGATCCCTCCATAGGTGTCCCCGCGTTCCCGTTCCAAATTTAATCATTTAAATGGAGACGTCCCATTGGCCCTCGCATCTCATATTCAAAAACGTTCCGACTTCCATATTTGAATTCAAAACATTTCCATGGGATTTATACACCCTCGGATTTGGCCAATTTACCCGGAGTGTAAAAAAAATACAAAATATGCCGACGTTTTGGAAAAAGATACGCAAAATGGGAATTGCAAATTTTTATTCATTTTCGTTGTGGTATTTCATATAAGAACATTCACCGATAGAAGCAAATCCCAAATACAACAGCTTTTCTACGAATTGTTCAAAGTCAAAAGCCACTTTGTTTAAAGCATTTCATTTGTCATGCTTCAAAATCACATCGGAATATATATATCAGAAAGGCGAATGCACATTGCACAATAAAAATGCCTGAAACACGCACAAAACACAAGAAAAATGTAAAAAAAGGTTGTTTTTTTTTTTAAATTTGTAAACAAAAGCCTGTAAGCAAAGTAAACAATTTTTATTTTTAATGTGAATACCACTTTTTCCCAACTGTTCGCAATCATGGTATCCCCAATCGGGGTATGTTGTGAACCTGAAGAGAGTGAGGAAGGGAAGGCGATGGAATCGAGGAAGATTGGGAAGTACCTGGATATTCAGATTTGGTCACGAAACGCGACCAAAGCCATTGTAACCGTTCTTTTACGGTGGTAGAAAATCCCTCAAACAGTGTACAGGGCACACATTTAGAATGTTGTGATTTTTTATTTGTATAAAAATGATAGTATACATTTATTACTTATTTATGTAAATCATCTTATTAATTGTTCAAATATGTACATAAGTAAAATATTGTAATTAAACATCGGCCGCGCATAAAACGCACAATACGGCGTTAATAAAACATTCTACTAATCACGCGTCATGGCACGGTGAGCGATACCCCGTACTCCTTACGCTCACTACCACACCTCTCGGCAACTTATAAACGCCCGCAGATATATGTATATATTAACAATTTTTTTCCAGATTTTTCGACAAAACATTTTTTTTTGTTGCATTCGATGTATACTTACATGCTTTAATTATTTTATCCAATACATAAATGTACTGCCGAAGAACACTTAAAATATGACCTCTGTGTTCAGTATATTTACAGAGATATTTAAATAATTACGGTCGTTCTTCCCAACTTTTCAAATGATCAATCTGAAGCACCGATCAGCCAAGTGTTTTATTGAGCAACGCTCTGTTTGCCTGTTTCCAAGAATTCCTTATCGTTGAATATCCTAAATTGTCTATGAAAGTGCCCTCCCACTTGAATAGACAATAAAATGACATCAAAGACTTTCAATTTAAAATGAACATAGATTAATGAATATTGTATTTTTAAATAATGAAATAAATCTTTGTCATACAATATTTGGATCGCGTAAAATAGATCGCAATGACATCAGAAATTTCGGTGATATTTTTTCACCCTGTTGACACTTTTTATAACTATTCCTCGTTGAGCGGAACTTAATCCACAAAAATCGATATCCTAAATTGATCGTCAATTTGATCGAGAATTTCGTTCTGCGTATTTGTACATTTGAACAGTGTTGAGGCAAAATTTCGGTTCAACAGTTGCTCAGTACGGTTGGGAAGAACGGCCATTGGAGATATGTCAGATCAGTTGACAGCACCGGCAAGGAAGGGTTGCAATGCTTCGATAAAGAATGTAGGTCTTTCACTGAGAGTATCTACCAATCTGGATAGGAGGTATGTAAAATATAAATATTATTGATAATAACAATCATACATTTTTATATAGCGCCGTTTAGTAAAAACATAATCTCGGGGACGTCTAATCAACCACAACCACCACAAAAAAACACAACGCATGTGTTTTTGCAGGTTGCTAGAATAATACCCACTATTTGCCATACTCCGGCACTCTGACAAATGAAACTCGATAAAAAAAGGAAGAATTATTTGAAACATTTTCATTCCCCGCAAACGGTTGTAAATTACAGCATTTTCAATGTTTTTCACACAATCCATAAAAGAGATCACTACTACAAAAATAACGCTTAAATCAACAAAAACTGTGGAACGTTCAAAAACATGCCATGCAGCTATTAATCGAATGATAAACTAATATTACGTGTTTTTGTACACAACTTAACAGCCCTATGAAAATATCTTGTGTTTGAACCATTTTTTTTTTATACTGCTTTTTAAACATCGACTTACGGAATAAGGAAATGCAAATCCATTTTAGTTTTTTATTTTATATTTCGTTTTCGAATTTTTAAAGCCTGCGAAAACGACGTTATACAGACGCGGGTTCTGATTTTTGCGTGCCAAATTCGAGACGTTTGTTGTTGTTGTTTTTTTTTATATTTAACAGCTTTTAATTGAAGCATTGTAAAATTTCAGCATCTCGTCAATATTGTTTTTGCAGTGTACCAAAGTCTAAAATGGTCCATGTTCCCGAATATACCGATTCCGTTTTTGAGGTTATGTTGTCAGATGTCAGGTCAATGATATCGTAATTTTTTAAAATATTATATTCCCAGTGAACCATAACTAAACGTAAGTAATAAAATGATGTACCTACCTACTCAAAAACTTTAACCTCCTGCTAGATCGGCTCCTTGACTGGTTCCTTGGTATAATATTCACACTGTTGTCGGTAGAGAGACTACATTTTTTAAATATTTAACTCCGGAGAAAGATATCTTCCGTTGGGTGCATCTTCACAAGAATAATGGCTTCTAAATCTAGTGAAACTCTCAATATGAGCATGATGTACTTCCTGTTTCTTTTTCGGAGGTTTTGTTTCCAGGAGCATGTTTACCACGTTTGTCAGTTAAATGCAATCCATGCACAGTGGTTTTATTGTAAGCTGCCTGGATAGATCTCCCGTTCGAAATAGTCGGCGTTCTGAAAAAAAATCTTTACGTACTCTTTTTGTGTTCAGTTGAATTTCGGCGCTTCTCGATTACATCGTACGTCAAATCGAATAAAATTAGTCTGGAACTCCGAATCCCCCGATTTCCAAAGAAATTCATGAATGTGACGTCCATCCTGAATGAAGGTTCAGCATTTATACCGATATTGGTGTGGAAATTGTTACAAAGATTTTGCAGGAACTGTGACTCCGTCAGAAGACAGGTATTCTTTACTCGAATTGGGTAACTTTTTAGGTAGATTTTTTTTTCCAGTTCTCGGTGTACTTTTTTCTTTTACGTGATGAGCGTGCGATACCTGGGGTCCCATCGCTAGAAGAAGGTGCAGTAGCTTCTGTATTTTCAAAAGGAATTAAATCTTGATCAGAAGAAGACGGACTATCGATGCTTGGAATTTTTGCGCCTACATAAAAACAATGTAGATCATTCGATAGGCTAGTAATCTTGTAACAAAAAAATAATCACTCCTAGAAAACAGTTAATTAAACCATGTATACCCCCCAAAAGATTACTGACAAAATGTATGTGAGTGAGGTTATTGTCACGATGAAGTCTCAAGATTTTGTGTAAATCTTAACAGAGCATTTAACGAAATATGTTTTACGCATACAAATACTTAAGGTAACCACTTACTTGCAGCGGAGTCGTCACTATCGAACAAAACATTCAAATAAATAACTCACTCGACTACGAATCCGAAGGTCGCGGGTTCAAGTATATTTTATTTAATTAATTTGTGCTGTTTCAAAATTAATTAATTTAAAAACAATATATATTATGTTTGCGCACGTTCCAGAGTGGAAGATATTCTCAGTATCGCCCTGGTGAAAGATCACCATTCAGAATTGAAACTTTGCTTGAAATGTCTTTTAGCCGTGTTTGGTAACCAGATCTGAATAGCCAGGTATTTCTCCACCTTTCTCTTCCCCTTCTCATTCCCCTCTCCAATGCCTTAAGCCTCACAAAATTCCCCAATTGGGGATGCCATAGTCTCACTGGCTCCAGACGGTTGGGAGCAGTTGAGACTCTTGTGCGGTATTCATATAAAAAAAATATCATGTGACATTACACGCTGCGCTGAAATTGTTATCAACTGTACCTCTATAGCTTGCAAACAAAGCAGAAAACCTGCACGTCACATACAATTTCAGTTAACCCAATCAAACATAGGTGGCACTATGATCTTTCCTCCGTTCTCCCCTTTGTCACAGCAAGAAACACCACTTTCAGAACTACTTCTTCAACTTAACTCATTTTTCTGATATTTGTCACTTGTACCGGAATGGTATCCAACCCGTCGTATATGATTTTTTTATTTTTATTTATTTTTTATTTTTTATTTTATTTTATTTTTTTTTTTATTTATTTTTTTTATTTAATATAATAATTTTTTTTACAGAGAGTATATAAAAATAAGACATGATTCATATAGTGTAACAAAAAATATAATATAGCTATTCCTCACCATAAAGAAACAAGGTTCTTGTGTTTTGTGAGTGATTATCGCTAATTAATCAAATCATAACTTAAAATATTGTTGTACAATAGCAGGAAAATATGAATTTGTCGTGTAAATTTTGTAATTTATCACTAGTAATAGTATTAAAGAAAATGAAAAGAAAGTAGAAGAAAAGAAGAGAATCTAATAATAATAAAAATTTTAAATTGTTAGAGTAGTTTGAGGTAATTTTTTAATCTATGTTGAAATTCATGGATATTTTCTATAATTTTAAGATCAGATGGCAGATTGTTAAAAAAAGTTATTCCTAGATATAGGTATGTGTTTTGCGTATGCTTAGTATTGAATGGCGGGATTTTAATGTTTTGCTGATACCTTGCGGATATATTAAATTGTAATTTATTTAACGTTTTTTCTTTAAAGATTTGAATAATTGCATATTTTTTATAAATTTTATCTACTGTAGGTACATTGAATATTGTAAAAAGCTTTTCAGTGGAAAATGATGATGGTTTTTTTAAATTACCTTTATTATCAATCTTTGAATTATTTTAAGTGGACTTAAAATATTATCATATATTCCCCCCCAGCCAATAATTCCATATTGTAAAATAGACTGAACAATTGCATAGTACACTCTTTTTAGGTTTTCTAGTCTAAGAATATTTCTTAGTCTTATAATATATATATACATTTTCTAATTCGTTTAACAAGTTCACAAATATGTGTTTTCCATTTAAAATGCTGGTCTATATATACACCAAGGTATTTAATTTTGGAAGTTGGACTAAGTATTGAACATGCTTGATTACAATTGATTCTGTTGCAGTTACTTTGGTGTATTATAATTTTTATTTCTGGTTTTGATTTAAATTTATTGATAGAGAAAGGAATAAATTTTGTTTTTCCAGTGTTAAGGGAGAGTAGATTATTATCGCACCAATTTTTTAATATATTAATATCAGTATTTGCTAGCTTGTTAATAGAATTCCAGTCAGTACCTTCAATTATTATGACAGTGTCGTCAGCATAAGATATTATTTTTCCGTTTAGCTTTTGCATGAATATGTCATTTACATAGATGATAAAAAGTAGAGGTCCCAGTACTGTACCTTGAGGTATGCCAAAATTACTTGTTTTTTTATGACTAAGTACCTCGTTTATTTTTACCACTTGAGGACGTTTGAAAAGATAGCTTTTTATCCATTCCAGAGCTGTACTATTTATTCCAATGTTGCTTAATTTAATTATAAGTTTGTCATGAGATATGCTATCAAACGCTTTTTGAGATCTATAAAAATTCCAAGGCATTTTAGTGATTTATCTAATGAAGTGTGAATAAGGCTAGTTAATTTTGAAATTGCATCCTGTGTGCTTCTACTTTCCATAAAGCCGAATTGATTTTCGTGAATTATGCTATTACATTTTATAAACTGGTTAAATCTTTTTTTTACAAATTTTCAAAAATTTTTGCAATATTTGAGATTACTGAAATGGGACGGTAATTATTAACATCTTCGGGATTACCAGACTTAAATATTGGAGTTATGGTAGTTTGTTTGTAATTACATGGAAATACTCCGCATTGGAAACTTGTGTTGATTATATACATTAACGGTTTAGAAATTTTGTTTTTAATATTTTTTAAAATGTTAATTGTAATTCTATCAAAACCTGGGGCAGAGCCTCCTTTCATGCCGTTTATAATAGTTACTATTTCGTCCTCTGTGGTGAGTTGAAATGTTGACATTTTATTTTTAACATCAACATTACAGTCTGGAATTGTTATATTTGGATCTTTGTGTATGAGATTCGCAAGATTTTCTCCTATATTTGAAAAGAATTCGTTAAATATATTTGCAGCTTTTAAAGGGTTCTCTTTGCAACATGTTTTCGAATTATCATGAATAATAGAGCTGATTTCATTGTTTTTATACTTTTTTTTGTCCATTATCTCATTTATAATCGTCCATACTCCTTTGTCATTTTCAACCTGTATCAACTTCTGTTTATAATAGCTTTCTTTTGTATGTTTATGATATATGAGAGTTTATTTTTATATGCTTTAAAATGTTTCTGTAAAAGTTCATTATTTGGTTGTTGATTAGTTAATCTATAAAGAGCTTGCTTATGACGTACGGATACTATTAAACCGTGAGTTATCCATGGTTTTATAGGTTTGAAGTTAGGTAGTTTGGATTTGGATATGATATTATTTGTTGAGTCATTTATGAATTTAGATAATTTTCTTCAAACATTTTACAACAAACATTGACATCATTACATTGATATAAATCAAGCCAATTTTCTACTTCTAATTTACATTTTAACGTATCCATGTTAAGTACTTTTTTGAAACATTTTCTTGTTTAAATGGTGGAAAAGTTGGATTACAGAATTTATAATTGAATATACATGAATAATGATCAGTGATAGTTGTATGAATGACAGCGGATATAATATTTTGGATATCAGAAATATTTGTAAATATATGATCTTAACATGAAGGTCGTTGACCTCGAACGTTTCTAGTATATGAATTTATGCACGGTAAATAATTAAGTTCCGCTAACATGTTTAGATAATTATCTTTATCCTTACTAGAGTATTCTTTTGATTATCCTGACGATTTGAATAAATTTATATAAGGTAAGATAAACCGATATTAAACAAGAAAATATATTGATTAATACAGGTGTGAATTTATGCCGTCCAACAATTTTACCGTGCACCGTGCATTGCAGACACGTACAGTTGTAGGCACGGCACAGAAGGGAGTATTCGCAATCCAAAGTGAATCTTCCGTGTGTGAATGTGTTCTTTGCCTTGCCTGCAACTTTGCGTGTCTGTACTGCGCGGTGTCGGCATATGTTAATCGTAATTAAACCAGGGGTATCCATACTCATACTCATGGAGATCGACATTCAAATTATTAAAAGTCAATCGATCGACTAGTCACTGCAGCTTCACACATTTAGCAGGCGGCTAAAGGTGGAACTAACGAGCGAATGAACTATACTTTTCTTTAATTTTTTTTTTTATTTCTTACAAACTAACCATCATGCCCATAGTGGTAGGCAAGAGGATAAATGCCACACAGCTTTCTTTTGGCAAACACTCGAAGTATCATTCACATTATTGGCGTGCACAGAGCATAAGGCAATGGGAAAAACAGCGAATTAATTGATATAATAATAATAATATATAAATAATTTAAAATACCCCAGACAACACCATTCGTGCTTGTTGCAGTTGTAGCCGATGTTGACTGGGATTACCTGCCACATCAAATATCCAAAGAACATCTTTATATATGCATATTGCAAGACAATTACTGGCTATATAAAATTTCGAAAGAAAGCTAAGATGACAATTGTGGGGCTGTGATCCAAAAAACCAACTTTTCAGTAGAGCCAAAAACGGTATGGACTCTCACAAACAAAATACTACATTTTTTAAAATATACGAGTATAATTGAAAAAATAAATAGAATCACTGATATTATACAAAAAAAAATCAAAAACAATGTAAAAAATCGGATTAAAAGTTATGATGGGGCATTTACCGGTGCACTCACCCAAATTCGAAATTATTGCTTTAAGTGGAACGGCTGCGCGACCTGTTCCATACAAAACTTAATTTTGGAATTGAGGCCAAAATACCAACCCTAACCTAATGATCTTTTTTTTTCATCAAAAAGAATAGTAAATATCTAGTACGCTTTAGAAGTAATTTTTTTTATTTTTGTTTTAGTTTATGAAATATAGGCCGTTAAAGGAATTGATTTTTCGCGATTTTAGAGGCATCTTTAACAATTATTTGGGGGCTAACGGTGATTTAAAAACAGTTCTTCCCACTTTACGTTGAAAATATAGTGAAATATAAAATAAAATTTAAAAAATATATATATATTAACATAAACATTATGGTGGACTTTAAATTAAATTAAAAACGAACAATTTACGTTGTAACACAAATTTGCCGTACATAATTTAAAATATCTACCCGAAAAAACGTTTTTTTAATGTTTATTTATCATATTTACATAGGATTTTTTTTTTAAATATAACAAACCCGCAAATAACTTTCTTCATGGCATATACTTCATAATTTAAAACAAAAATAAATAAAATACTTCTCATCCGTACTTCATATTTACTAAATCTCTAATCACAATAATATATCATTCAGTTTGGATGGGTATTTTGGAGTCAAAACCAAAATTAAATTTTGTACGAAACAGGCAGCGCAGCCGTTCCTCTTAATATAAGCGTACATAAAATTATGACATAATATGCAAAATGACTGTCTCAACACAGGCTAGCCTACTGAGGCGGGTTATGTGAAACTTCAACTTATAACTATGCATTTCTGTCCTTTACATATTACCTACTGTTATTATATTATTTTCTATTTTCCTTTTTTTAATATATCTACTTTATAAACCACTGTACACTTTATTATACATCTATTTTAGTTTTATTTAAACTTAATGACAATAAAGATATTATTATAATTATATTAACATGGCATTGGATATATTATAAATGTATAATTCAATTATTTTATTTTGCTAATATGACTATTTCCTTCATATCCTTGTATCTGTTCTTCAAAACATTTTTAAAATTTGCAAATACGGAGAAGACTTTATTAAGTCCTCTTCCTGGTTCAGTTTCCAGCCAACGAAAGATTAACAAAAATTCTTTCACTGTTTTCATATTTAGTGACTGTCAATCTTAGGCAAAATAGTGCGGTTTGTAGAAGAAAAAAAATATTTTTAAATAAGTTTCTATTGGAAATAGTACGCATTGCTATAACATGAACAATAAGCTAGCTTTTGCAGAAAAAGGTACGTACATATTTTTTTTGATGAAAATAGTACGTTTGTAAAAAATAGTGTTTTTTAAGACAAAAAGATTTTGTCATTTTATCGTAAAAATAATAATTTCAGTCGATTCCTTAACCTCGAATTAGCCTGATTGCATAATTTCGCCCTTTTTGAAATAGGCAGTTTTGCTCTGCAATTATTATCATAGTTTTAGTAGTCATTCTAATTAATAGACGTACCGGCAGATGGCACTGATTGCTACATTTACTGGCATTATCGAAAAGCATGGCTTTTGAGACCCTAACAAGAACGAGTCGTCCTTCGACTCGCTTTGCGCGCACTTGTTCGTTTGAATGTATAGAATAGAGTTAACATTTGAATACGTTGTGTACGTCATTTTACATACTTAGTTCCCGCCTTTAACACGTTAACTAGTATGGCGCGCGCAGTGCTGCATTTCGTGTTGGTACTTCCCGCGTATTTTTGAATTCTTGCACTAATTTTATGCAATTTAACATATTTATTTTTTATTGCAGGTAGGGTAGGCTTTTGTGCCCATGTGGAAAGCACGCCTCTGCATACATCATTTCATACATACTCTTCTGTTTTTCCGACTTTTAACATGACTCGACACAATTTTTTTATTCACTTAAACGTGCGTAAGTTTTTCTCGAGCGCCCCCCAATTCTAGCTTCAACTTTCGCGTCATATATTTACAAAACATACACTAGCGAGGTCAACTACGTCAATATTTAAGTATACCTAGCTATACCTATGTAATTAAGAAAAAAACACTTTCATAAGTAAATCATTGTATTTTATTTATCGGCACTTTTTCAAAGCTTTACTTTCGTAAAATGATTATTAATTTGAAATAAATGAATAAACACTTTTATGGATCCACTTATATAAATACGCCGACTAGTTTCGGTTCGAATGAATCATCTTCAGGACTTAAAATATACTAATTAAATAACAGCAGTGATACAACATTAAGAGGGAGATTAACATTAACAATATAGAAATAGAAACATTCAATAAAATATATTTATTTATGTAGACGATGGGAAAATCATGAAAGAAAAAGAAGGTAACAGAACGCCAAGTGGGGTTGGTGGATTGTTTGAAGGGAGGGAGAGTTGGAGAGGAACGGAAATATATCTTAAGGCGATGCAATGGGAAGTAATGTAAAATCGTGTGTTTTCGGTTTGAGAATTCGATTGCCTAGGAAATATCATAGATCATTTAATTAAGTACCTTGGCCTTTCGTATAACCGTACGATTTATTGGTGTGTCCTTTTATAAGCCTAGAAAAAAAAATAAAGTATCAGACCTAAAAACATGTTTAAAGCTCAAAGTCTCCTACTCACGAACCCTTTTTCCCGATATTGTCGTATTGTTCACTGTGGCAAATTAAGTATTTTAGAACATGACCGTAAAACATTTTAATATTTAGGCCTAAGCTTTACAAATTAAAATAAAACACGCCTTTTGGTGACGTTTTTTTGCTTAAATCAACACATGCGGCCGATGTTAAGCGGGAATTTTGACCTTGTCACCACCTGCATAAGGAGCGCGTGATTTCGTTGGAATTTTAGCAAGTGGATGGCCTTAAATTGAACTACAATTTAATTTTTTTTTCCTTATTTTATAGATGGCTATTATTAATTTTTACTGTTTTTTTTTTATTTATTTCCGGCGCTTCGAAGTTATTTAGCCGCAGGCCTGTTCCACTTTTGTGTAGAGTATTTATTCCCGTAGTTCGATCAAAAGAATGATTAGTACTTATCAAATGTTCTGCAAATTCATAAAATCTATATTATTACAACCACATGTATTCTTTGATTAAAATTACGGGCGTTTTTACCTATATAAAACTTTATTTATTTAAATTCAACGGTGCAATGGGCTACCAAATCACTGATGTACAACATTTAAAAAAAAAAAAAAAAGAACGACCTGGTACAGTTCCAAATTTGGTTTCTACTGCGCATCACTCGCGCACGACTGTTGCGGCTATGTAACTCCGCTCATACTCGCGTTTCTGAAATATTAACCCACTTATACTCTGATAAAATTGATGTTCAGTCCAATTAATTATCACCGATTGAAAAGAATATAAGAGGACAGATAGGCGTTAATCATGTGTTTTATTTATAACTATCCGAAATGCCATAACATCAACAATGATTTTTTTTGTGGAATATAGGTAGATGCTTTACCTACCATACAAAATTTCAGACTGTTGGTGTTGATCAGTTTTATTTTACAGGTGGTACACAAACCTCAACACAATAATAATAAATGTTATTCCAGAGCATTTGAAGTATTTTTGTTTGACATACTCGTATTATTGGTACCACCATCGTTATTTAAACGTATAAATCGTCTTCATTTTGTGTTTTTGGGTAGATAATAAGAAAAGAGTTTAAATACTGTATTTGAATTTGTTAACATGGATACTGAGTCGCGGAGAAAGTAGTAGTGGGGGAAGGGGCAGGACATGCACGCTCACAGGTTGTTCTTAAGTTGGATATAGAATAGGTACCTGTACGTACCCAAAATATCATATTACGTATTAAATTAATGTACATGCCACGTAAAGATTAAGAAATGGTAATTAATCGTTGTTTTTAAATCAAATATTTCTAGTTAATTAAGCAGTAAAACGGTTACCATATATGCATGCGAAAGCGCCGCATATATGGTAACCGATATTGGCGGGAAGTGTTCCAATTCCAAGTGAGATGGAACCCAGTATTGCGACTCTTTTGGAGTGATTTAATCAATTTACGTGGCCTCCTGCCGGATAATTTCTGTGCTAACGTGTACCGTCTGGCGGTCCAGCATCACCCCCCCCCCCCGAAAGTTCGTCACCTCCAGTTACTGATAATTAAAGTAATTAATAGTTGTAAGCCATTCCGGGATTGAATTGCTGGGAATGCACCAGCACCATTTGTATACGTACATCATAAATCCCTTCGCAGACCCGCTAATGTAATATAACAGTCAAATTTTTTGGCAAATCACCAAAGTGGAATCCACTGTTAGGAGAGAAATGCAGCTATGCTATGGTGCATTTTGAAATACGACATTATAATATTAAAATTTTATGACGCGGTCGATAGCGCAACGGTACAAGCATTCGTGTTGGCCAAGTTTGAATGAGACAGTTGGCAATTGTTACCTGCCAGTGGCGTGTATTTAACTATGATCAAAGGTAGACCGTGTGTAGTTTTTCAAGTTCGCGTAGGAATTGTGTATTTTACAATATATTTGAAAAAGGCCATTTTATTATCTTACTAAGGGTGTAAATTTGTCATATCGTCGCAGGAAAACAATAATGCCATGTAAAAAAAACAGAGAATTTTAGGCTTATTTATCAAATGACCGGTTAGTGGCTGAGATGGAATTGCGTCTGGGTCTCACTTTGGAGTCGTGAGTTCAATTCCTTGGTCCTCTAATAAGTCCTCCAAGATTATTCGTAACCAGGAAATATTTGTCATTCTTTTAAAAAAATATATTGTATGTAATATTGACGAAACAAAGAGTTTTCCAACGTAGTACAGGTCTTATTTTTCATTGTAGAGTCACGGGACCCAGATAGATCGACACAAAAAAACCCTGTGGAATGGTGTATACAAAGCATTTTCATGGGTAGTGGTGGTTACAGCAGTATTGCTTTCTTGCGACGATGTTGAAACAATTTATCAAAACTTATTTCTATGAAGAACGACTGTCGCACAAAAAACTAAATTCACAAAAAAAATCTTTATTTTCTTTAGTGTTCGATTTTATTGGGGTAGGTAGAGCTTTTCTGCTTTTATGGACAGCTCGCCTTGCAACCTGCCGACTTGTATACCGATGTACAAGCTTATCTGTGCGTTTGGGGCGTCGCTACTGTACAAATAGCGGTTTCCATGCAAAATAAAACAGTTCGTTAGTTCATGCAAATAATTTGCAAGAATGTCGCGAATCGACATAAAATATTTTACACCGAATTTAACTCAAGTCCGTCAATTCTCCTTTAATACTGTATCGTTGTCTACCCATCTTGTTACCATCCTTAAATAGTTTCGAACGAGTTCTACTCACCCCTCAAACGCTTTTCAAAAATCTTTCAGTTTTTTGCGTCGATTTTACGCACCCTGTTAACGTTCTTCAATATTTTGCTTCTAATTATACTCCCATGCAAACGTTATTGAGTATTTTCCACCAAAATCTACCCACTCTTTTAACTCCCTTCAAAATTTTACATTAAAAAACAATCAACCTTCAAAAGTTCTTCAACTTATTGCAACTAATCACATCCTGTAAGTATCCTTCAATGTTTTACAACAACTTCTAATTACGTCCTCGTAAACATTTCACGGGTTGTTCTCGCATCAGAACCTACCGATTTTAGAGAATTTAACGAAATCACCAACAGAAAAGAGTTGCGACAAACTGCGAACCCAACTTTCAAAGTTTGCTTCTTATTTTTCATTTCTGCTCAAAATATTAATAGCATTTTGAAGTAAGCACCCACCCCTACCAGCGCCCTCGCCGCCTGAAAGCTTTCCGGGGTGGAGTAGAATCTCCCTCGAGAGGTGCTACTACTATGCTGCCATCTACGTAGCTTGTAGTGAACTTATATTGAAAAGGTATAAACAATAAAAATGAATTCTCTTCATTAAATTTCCCGAGTAGGAGCTTTGCAATGAGAGAGCGAATTCAGTAACGATGAAAAACTGTGAAATTTTATAATTTGAATTTGACGGTTTCAGATTATTACTTGTTTTACTATCCGGCTTCGTCCGGGACTTTGATTTTTACGTTTCGATGACTCCAAGCCTTGGAGTATAGATATTGTAACCTCATAAAACATGTATTTTGAAAAGGCTGAAAATTATTCCAAACAAGTCTTGAAAAATGTCTTTTGACTGCATTAAAATATCATCGGAATGGTGTGAATAATGTTGAAATGTTTCAATCCCGAGCACATGTCAATTTTGATTTTTTAAGGTTTGAATGGTCCCCGATAAACTCCAATTTTTTTTTTTAGTATACATAATATTTTTCGCTGGAGTTCCTTATTGCACTTTCTTTCAATACGATACGGTGGAACTTTTCACAATATTTTAATGTGTGATATAGTAAAGCTTTATATTTTTTCTGTCTTCGAACACTTATCATTGGTATTTATTAAAAAAAGGACCTGTGGCGGTTCCTGATTCACACTGTCTCTAGGCTATGAAAACACCGCTGGTAGATTGGATTGCCTTACATTCATTTCACTCCCTTCAACACCTCCCTTCACTGTCTTAATACACTGCAGTTTTAATACCTTTCTTCATCACTTAATACAGCCGGTTATACATATACACTTCCTTTCTACAATGGTGACCCCGACGTGATCTGAACACGCAATCTTCTGATTTAAATGTTAACATTTTTTGAAACATTTTTATGCTTATATGTTAATAAAGCGATGATTACAAAGTAATTTTTAATTAATTTATTAGATATTTAACTACTATATTTCTAACTGCCTCATCTACAGTCATACTTACCTAGATTTAAGCGATTTCTTCACGGTTTTTCCGGAATCATCGGTTTAATTAACACGAGTCGAACTCATCGAATCAAATTAATCGTCTACTTTTGTCGAAATTGTTTGCGTGGGAGACAGTCAATATTTAATTTGCCATATTGGCCATTTGCCATACAATCTGGACGACCACAAAAAACGCTGTCGATGTGTACATTCTTTCATTTTCATTCAAAGTTAAGCGGGGTCTCTTCATGTTGAACAAATTATTTATGTACATACATACACAGAATAGATAATACGCACTAGAAATGTTTTCCATGTAGATTTTATTGGACATCAATGTCGCAACTATAAACATTTTTATTATATATAATTTGTTAATCAACATTGTTTACGTGGTAATTAGAGTAGGTATGTAAGGACAAAAATTGTTTTTTTTAATTTATTTATATTATCCCTTCAGTTTTTTAATTTTTTGTTTAATTAATACCTCCCTAATTGAGAATTCTCGTCTTTAGAGAGGGAGTACTATTTATGTTTTATTATACATATAATTAATTTGAAGACTACTACCATGAACATGATATTCTGGTGACTATATACTAATTTAAAAAAAAAATTAAATGGAAATTTTTAGAAATAAACATATCTATATAATTTATTTATATAAACATATATGCATTTTTTCCAAGTGAACTTATAACATACACCTGAAAGTAGTTTTTTGTAAAATGTATTTTAAGTTTTTTCTTAAAAATTTCAGCTCGAGAATTTCTTTAGGAAGTTCGTTAAAACATTTTATGGATGAATATGTGTAATGGTGTTGAGTTGTTGTTTTATTTTTATTTTGTTTGATTTACTAACTTAAGGCGAAGCAATGGGAAGTAATGCAAAATCGTGGGTTTTCGATTTGAGAATTTGATGGCCGTAACCTTTTGGTGTGTCTTTTTACAAGCTTAGAAAAAAAATAAAGTTTCAGACCTAAAAAAAATGTTTAAAGCGCAAAATCTCCTACTTACGAACCTTTTTTCCGATATTGTCGTATTGTTCATTGTGGCAAATTAAGTTTTTTTAGAATATGACCGTAAAACATTTTTATATTTATGCCTGAGCTTTACGAATTAAAATAAAACACGCGTTTTGGTGACGTTTTTTTGCATGAATCAAAACGTGTGGCCGATGTTAAGCGGGAATTTCGACCTTGTCACCACCTGCATAAGGAGCTCATAACCTGCAAATTATAGCAAGTGGATGGACTGAATACCTTTTGGTTCTAGCCCATTTAGCACGCGCTCTGTCTGTCTTATTTGCCCGACATCGTATATAGCCATTCCATTTTAATTTCATGATGATGATGAAACACATCTCTAATTAAAATTTAATGCCCGATTGGCGAGACTTCTGGATCACGAAATACGCCCACATTGCATTTCTTGTGTTCTTCTTTTTTTGCGTACATACAAACGAATCAATTCACGGTGAACGAATTATATTCGATCATTCAATCCATATTAAAGTACTGAACTTCACACCCCTGGTACAATCAAACAAACCCTACTTTTAAAAACAGGTTGTACATTATTTAATATTTACCAATTAATCAAATTATGGTTGACGAATTTTGTTTATATTTATATATAGGTATATAAACACATTTTATTGCTGGAATTTATAATAAACTAGTTAATGTGTACCCGCCTTGCTCTGGATTTTTTTTTGGATTAAACTTAAGAAGTTGTGAATTCTTGCTTGTCGTTTGGGAGCCATAATTGATTTGATTTCGTGACAAGTATTACCATCTCTAAACAGAGAAACAATTTGAAAAAATTATTTCCAAACATTTATTTATTCAAAATATATATAAATAATAAAGTTCTTAAGTAGGCACCTACTTGTGTTTTCCATTTTTAAAATATTCTTTCCACACAAACTTTCTTCATTTGAATATGTAATATGTGGCTAACCGGCGTGGTATATCTATGGGCTAACCGCAATACAACATGGCGCGTTCAATGTTTGTCAAAGTAATTTAAAAACATTATAGCAACAGTTTTACATATTGGATATCATTCAAACTACTCTCTAAACCTTCCCGGCACTAATAAAAACAAACTGTGCTATTTTCAGCGAAACCGGTAGAGTGATTTTCGAGAACATCGAGGACAAACAAACTTATAAACTTAGTTTGATTTGTATATGCATAGATAAAAGTTATTATTAAAATTTGAAAACTTTAAATAAAAATTAACTTTCAAACGGTTCCTTGTATTTTCCACTTTAGAATTAAGGGTTATTTTAGATAAACATTTTTAGTACTTTTAATTGTTGTTCCGTAATAGAACAACATACCATTTTGATTATTAAACTGAATACTACTGCCAAACTATCAAAATCACTAAATAAAAAATAAAAAACAAATTACCGGCAAAAAATAAATTAAAAGCCTTTCATAATTACTTGGAATCTTACCGAATTAAACTGTATTTTTTTAAAATTATTTTCCACCTTTTGTTGAACCCTTATCAACCCAAACCTATTTTTTTTTAAATTTAGTAGCAATTAGAACCGTATTAATTTAAAAAAAAAAATAATCCTAAGGACATCAATTGGAACCTTTTCACTCTCACGTAACGATTCAAAAAAAATATTATTTAATATAATAGAGTTAATAATACAGCCATATATTAAAAGCTAATTAGAAAAACTATACATTATATTTAACAAAAACTACCCAGCTCGATAGAGAAAGATTTCTCGTGTTTGAGTTGGGGAGCATCGCCATGTAGCGACAGTAATGGTAACGAAGTATAGAAATAAGATACATACGTATATAATATATAGATACAATTTGAACAAATAGTATTATGCCTCGACCACACAATCGGCCAACGTTCCAACTACGAACTCCAAACTAGTTATGGCATTTTAGCTAAAATCTATCGATCTACTGATATTCATGGAAAGTCCACCAAAATTTATAATATTATTGACACAATTCGTTTCTCATTAGGTACTCATTATACCGGAAATAAATATAACGGATAGCTGTTGCGCCTGTTTTAGCTCTATATTTTATTTTTTCGCAGAGCCTGAGTCAGATTGCAGCGGAAAAAAATGTAACAACTAGCCCCGATTATGCATCGGATTACGTGCTTTTCGTTATTGAGGTGATTTTTCATGAAAAACGGAACTATAAAAATTATTCAGTTGATGTTATTATGAGCATAATATGCTTAATGCATATTTGGGCAGTTATTTGGGGGTTTGTTGCATATTTGAGTCTTTTTTCGTCATTATAAACATAGTTCAGTCATGTTTTATTATTCGCGCAGAACGTCCGTCGGGATCGCCTGCCGAACCCGTACTGAACGGCCAATGTGTGGAGGCCGGTTTGTGCGAGTTCGGTCAAATATTTTGAAGGTTGGGCCAACTAGTTCGCCACCAGAGCGATCTCGGGAGAACTCGCCGATTTCGAGCCGACGTTGGCCCAACGCATACGAACTATTATCCCTTTACACAATCGCCCAAACGTTCGAGTTGGGAGGTTGAGGGATCGTCTAGTCGTGGCATTATAATGTTGTGTTATAAATTTATCAACTCATGTAGTTAATTCAAATGAATCGTTTCAGGGACACGTGTATTTCGTTTCTTTCCTTTTTGTATATGTAAACTATTAAATAAATAAATATATTACTATTGAAGCAACAATTTCCAGACCAGCGCTGCTATTTTCAAACTCAGCCCCTATTAAAATAAGGCCATCACTATCATATTTTCTTAGGTTAGTTCGATAGTATTATCTCATAAGTAATTTCAACGTCAAGTGCACTTCACGAATCAGGACTTAAGTTGATTCATTATTATAGTGTGCCCATCCAATGTTTAAACTCAAACTTTATTTCTGACCATACAAAAGCCGTGCCTTTAACGTACGGTTAAATTCAACCCCGCGTCGAACAAAAATAATAATTGCGGAGTTATTGTTTAGTATTGCGGAATTTTTAATTTCGCGAAAGTTTCGTCCGCCATTTTGGTTCCGGGTTTCCCGCGCAGGCGCCTAACGAACTTCCCGTTTCCGGCGGAAATGAAACTCTCTTCGGCCGCAGTCATGCATATTCATGTGTAGATGAGCAAAAATGGTTTTCACATACTATGGAGTCTATGGAGATGCCACAGAACAAGAAATGTCCAAGTGGAACTAGGAATAACATTTTTAATGCTGTGCTTTTTAAAAATAATTTCGTTCTTTTCTAAAACTTCTAGGCTTCAGACCCACGTCATTGGATCGAAATTCTGCACAGGCAAGTAAAATTTATAATTTTTTATATTCACCTACTTATATGCGATATTTGCACTTCGTTTCAGAGTGGCAGTGTCGAACAAGTGAAAGTCCGGTAGCACAGCAATAAAATTAAGTAACAAAAGTACATAGTGAATAAAAATGTTCAAAAAAATATATTTTCTCCAAACAAATAGCTTACCCTTCTAATAATGTTATACTGGAAGGTTGTCCGAAAGGTTGACATCGACTAAAGAAAGAAAAACCTCAACATGGCTTATTACTCCAAAATATATCATTAAATATTTCTTTTATCCCTGAAAAACATTAATTATATTGATCTAGCACATAGGTTCTCAACCTTATTTTGCCCACCGCCCACATTAAGAATATTTTATATTATAGCTATTACCACGATTATATTTAAACTGTAATATTTAATGGTCGTAAGGTAGGATATGACTCCTACCCTATTTCTGAGTTTAAAGAAGAATGTTGTATCTGAGAACAATATAATAGCTTAATTACTACAAACAATTTTTTTTGCTTTTTTTTATTAGCAGGCTTTTACTAACTTCACCTGTATTTACATGTGGAACATTTCACATGAAATCGGAAGTTTGAAATTTTTTTTAATTCAAATCAAAATTTATATATTTTTTTCATTTCATCCAATAATGCAGATCTGAATGTAATGAATCTTTCAGTTCTATTTTCATTCACTTCCCGAACTACCGAAATATGTGAATTTTCGCACACATGATAAAAATGATTACAATACATACAATAACAAAATATAACCAATATCAAAATTTACTTTGCTTTATTAGTACGTGATTAGCTTGTTTTTTTTTGTCTTTTTTAGACTATATTTTTAACCCGCCCACGCCCTCACTGTGCCATCTCAACGCCCCCTAATTTTCTTTGGGTCTTCTTCTGCCCCCCTGAAAGTCTCAAACGCCCACAAGGGGGCGTTATCGCCCACGTTGAGAACCTACCATATGATCTAGCATAACAGGTTCTTTCAGTATTCACATGGAAGGAAGTAAAAAATTTTTCGGGGATGGTGAAGAGGATGGTTGGTAAGTATCTACCTGGGGCCAGATTCCGGCTCATCTTGAGGATGATGCATTATCCTTATCCTTAGGGGTAAAGACGTTTTGCATAACCGCGGTTCCTGTTCTCTCGGATGACAGCAGCTGTCAGTCAGCGATAAAAATATCGATATTTGCGTAGTTTTAACAAAAGGAAAACTCAATATTATTTGACTTTAAACATTATTAGTGCGTCATTTGTTGCATAATAATACTATTAATTTAATCGAATTAACGAAATTGCGATGTTTATAAAACATCTATGCCAAAAGCCTGAAATGTCAGATAGAAGTGATTTAAAATCTAAAAATTATAATAAACTACACGTGTTGCAGTGTGATACACATATCATCTTTAATAATACTATGATAGTTAAACCACATATTACTTTAAAAAGGTCGTGTCATTGACATGTAATCGCAATCGCAGTTAGGCGAAATGTCTATAACTCTAAGGATAAGGACAATGCCTTATCCTAAAAAAGAACGGGAATCAGGCCAAACGTAGATGAAGTCTTCAAACAATGTTTCATTTCTGATTTATTGCGCATCCCGGAGGCGAAACTGAAAGTGAATTCTTCAATTCGGGAAGTCCGGTAATGCTACTAAGGTCAAGGATTGTAACCGCTACATTTCGAAGAATGTACAAAAGTGAAACGAAAGGAATTCGTTTTGAGGAATAAATTCCTACCGCTGAAGCCTGTGGCACCAAAATTTTATTAATATAGCAGAGCTCACGAGAGATCCGTCGAAATTATGCCGAAAATATCTTGTATGTCATAATTTTATTATTCTTCAGTAACCATTTAAAATCTAAATAATTTTATTTATTTTTAAATTATTTTAACATTTTTAATTAATTACTTACATACTTTCATCAATTACTGTAATTTTTTAATTTTTGTTTATATTTGTAATTTGTTCTATTTGCTTATTATTTGTGTGTACTTATCATTATTTTTAGTATATTGTTTATCCTGATGAGGGGAGCTTTGCTTCTGAATATGTAGATATTTTATAGTGGTTTAAAGTAAGTAATTCTTCCATGTAGATTAATTTAATGCAGATACAATTTTAATTATTTTGTTCGACAGAGTACAAATGCACAATTCAGAAACAACGAAAGATCTTAAATTTCTACGGGTATTTAATTGAAAACATTCGACATGCTGGTAATTTCTGTTTCTTTCGTTTTCATTCGAAACGAGTGAGCAGGTGAATAATTATGGAAAGTTTTCACATGATAAACGAGATAATGATATTTGTTATGACTCACGACGGCTCTCTGCTGGGGTTTACTACTTACTGTACTTACCTATACCTTTATATTTTGTAACGATATCCTGGTAGGTGGGTACTTTCTTAGAGGATTTTTCTTCATATTTAAAAATAGATAAAAATAAACATGAAGGAGTTGAAAAAGTAGAAGAAATGTCGGGCTAAAGAAAAGTATGGACCGATTTCACCTGCTGCGGGTATTCAGCCTGGAACATCTGTGAAAATGCCCATAGGCGGTCCAGTCAATACCAGTGGCGGGCACAGAGTTTGTAATCAGGGCGGGCAGCAGGAAAAACAGTGAATTAATTGGTATTTAAAAAAAAAAGTCCCAGATAACACCCTTCGTTCAAGTTTTCGATAATAATGCCCAAGCTGCTGGCTGACAGTAGCCGATGTTGGTTGGAATTAAGTCTCATCAAATATCCAAAAAACAAGTCAATTACAGGATATATAAAAAAAATCCTGTTTCCGCTAAATAAACACGGATAACATTTTGAAAGAAAGAAGAAAGGTGAGATGAATAAACTTTTTAACTTTACACTTTTTAACTTTATTCTACTTTTATTTTTGACCGTTAGCAGTTAGTTTCAACCTGTGTCGGCTATCTTCTGATTGGTACAATTAATGCTTCAACTATAGTTTATATACAATTTTGGGTCAAACCATGATTTTACTTTAACAATACTGAAAAATATAATCCAAGTAAAATCGTGGTTTGTTACCCCTGACACCCAAAATTTTATATAAACCATAGTTTAAAAATTAATTGTACCAGTCTGAAGATAGCCGCCACAGGATGAAACCTAAAAGTTAAAAAGTTTATTTTATTTAATCATTACAATGGAATTCCACCATGTATTAGCAGTTGCAAAAATAAGAATACTGAAAAATATAATATAAAATAGTGGTTTGTCACCCCCGCCACCATATATGGTATAAACCATCGTTTAAAAGTGTATTTTATTTAATCGTTACAAAGAATTTCCACAACGCAAAAATAGAAATATTAAAAGGTAGAGATGATAATATCATTATTTTGTTAGTAAATTGGATCTAATTAATAGATGTACCAACAGATGGCACTGATCGCTGCATTTACTGGCTTTACTGAAAAGCACTGTTTTTGAGAAACTAATACAAACGAGTCGTCCCTTGACCGTCAACATGTCAGTTTTAATTTATGCATTTCGTGATTTCTTGCAATAATTTCATGAATTTAAAAAATATATATTATTTACATTTTCATGCCAACAAAGTAGGGTAGGCAATGCATATGTGCCTATCAAAAAAAAGTAACAAACGTTGGACAATTTTATAAAGTTTAAATCATAATGTTGCTTAACAATGGGCGCCGGGCTAGTGTTGTTGCAAGTTGCCATACGGAGTCAGCGTTCCATTCATGAATTGCTTACCCCAACGGAAAGTCGGTAAGGCGGCTCGTGCAGAATTAATAATTATTACATACTTTGCGAAGAATTTTAGCTGTGAATTTACTAGGGCCGAAATGATAGGCATATCTCTAGTCGGAATAACGGTTAAATTAAAATCAGTCAACCCATAAAGGGGTTTCATGTTTGACATAGAGTATACTAGAATGGTACTCTTGTGGTAATTGGGACTATTTTTTTTTCTATTTGGGAGGCGGGTATGGATTCCGCCACCCGGGAACCATTCGTTGGATAACCAACACCTCTACCATAGGTCACCCCAAGTGATACGCTACGGCAGGTGACTTAGCGGTGGTGCCCGGGTTTATAGGAGGAGGTTTGTCCAGGTCAGACCCCTTTACATCTCGAGTTGGAATCTCTCGACCTATCGCCTTGCATCGCAGTGGGAGGGATAGGGATGGATTAATATGTCCGCCACTCCTAGATACACTGACCATAGATTCCTACACACCCCTCATAACTTTTTCCTTGCCACAACTGTTTTGCCTTCCTTTCCCTTAAAAAGACCCGCCACACTGATCACGTATCACAGGATCAGCATCAACGCATCAGTGAACTTCCTCTGCTTCTCCTGTCTTCCATTATACCGCGAGTTTCTCCGGGTTCGAGTTCTCAGTTTGGCGAGCGATGTGTCCAAAGCATCTTGGTGTACACTGCAGTTGACCTGACAAGCAAATCTGACAATCTGAATGAACCGTGAATAAAGATATCGCGACGTTTCCAGTGCAGCGATGAATCGTTCATGAACGACCCGTTCATTTATGCCGGCTCATTTTGATGAGCCATGAACGTACGACTCCTAGTAAACCGTAAACTCAGTTGAACTGTGTTACTCTCAATGACAAACCTTGGAACCAATTAAGAAAGATCGTTTATTTGTCAACAAATCTCATATGTTCCGTAGTATCCTTACGCATTTCTATAATGACGCATCTTTAAATAAGGTCGTTTATTCTAATTTATTTATATAAAATCATCGTACACTTGTCTAATTTCTACAGGGCTAAATTATGCCTACGGCCGTAGGACTTGCAATTACCAGTTGGCACCATGACGCATCTTAAAGCAATTATTTTCAAGGGTTCACATGCGTGTGTAGAGATAAGAATAATTACCGCATTTACACGTGTAGGCACTGAACAAGACGTGAACGGCGCCTGACAGTCTGGCATCTGGACGTTTTGTACCCACCTATACGCTGAGAGCTGGGAGGCGTAGGAGCTGGGAGTCGTATGAACTGGGGTATGAGCTCATGAACAGGGAGTCAGTTCTTAATATGTGCCGCCTCTTAAATGTGCCGTCGTTCAACTGAGTCGTACTTTTGAGTTGTACGAACCTGTTGAGCTGGTACTGTGACTCCTGCTCTAATAAAAAATGAGACGTGACCCATCGCTACTCTAGTGATTAAAGAATATGGAAAAATTGAGGAACTTATGGGTTTCAAGAAACGGATGCCCTCACCTGGTGTATTCCAATGCCAGTGGTTTTAGTGGATAAATTTTCTCTTTCGTAAAGTATTCCGACGGTAGGGTCGACTAAATTGTTTACAGAAGTATTGTTTCAAATTAGATTTGTCCATCAAACATGACAGCAAGTCAACGAATGATCAGAGATAACCTGAGAATGCGGGCTTCCCCAAATCAGTACTTTGACATATTCACCATAAATAACAGAAATAACCTTATCAGTTTATTTTTTCAATTGTATTTTCACATGAAATGCAAAAAATCTGTTTGCTTATCGTAACGAAACGTTTCCAATTGAGTGAACTATGGCATTGTGAAATTTTGATTTTACAAAAAAAGAAAACTGAAAAAAAGTCGTTAGTTAGTTGTTAAAAAGTTTCTAGTCGGAAATTGCTGACTTAAAGTTTTTTCCATGCAGTAAGTTGGAAATAGACACTGAAGTGATAAACCAAAAGAAGTGTGTTGTGGGCATGTCCGTGTTCTCGAAGTAAGTTAAATTTTTACTTACTTCTGATCAAAAATGAAAAATACCGATTTTCTTTCTTGAATAGGTAATCAATTTCTTTGGCCTGTCTGGGTCCTAGGAGTCGGGAGTCTTATGTAAACTGGCGACTTTCAAATTGGTATGGATACTTCTTGAGATTGTCTTTCCAGTGAAGAAACCACATCCACAATCAAACGAACTTTGTATTTTTCCTGCCTGTGAAAAAATTCACACGTTTTTTAAATTTTTATTGTATAATATGAATTACATACAATAGGAACTTGTACCCGCTAAGCTACAGCAAGTAGCTTGTCAGCAGGAGTTTAGTTCAACAATATATTATATAATACAACAATAAATAACAATCATACAAATGTAGTGCAAAATTAGAACAATATAGGCGCATGCATGTTGTGATCAATGTCCACAAGTTGGAAAAAATATTTGCAACAGCATAACAGTTTTGTTATAGAGATACTAAAGTCCAATTACATAATATCGATTTAAATAATATTATACAAATATTAAACAGACTGAGAAATACAAAAAACAGTAGTACAGTTTTGTTACAGTGAGGATAGACTAAATATAATAGTAACACTGAAATAATTTTAAAGATACCCGCAGCTATCAAGGAGATATACAATCAAGGAAACCATCATATTTGTTGCCATCAGTGCACAGGGTTACTTTCCAAAGAGGCATTTAGTCTACTTGGGCGTGCTAGTTTTGTTTTAGCCAACCCGAGTTTACGCCTTTAAGTGACATCGTGAAGAGGAAAATAGCTTGCATACTAAAACTCAACTTAAATATAATAGCACTTCGGATATTAGATAATAGTGGATGAAGCCAGTCAACTATTTACGCTATTTAACTAAACAACCTTAAACATAGCTACGATATTTGAAATGAATTATGTTTAAATCGAATATGTAAGCTAAAGACGGTCAAAAATTAAAAATTCACCTCTTCTACAATTAGATTGACAGCCTCCGTGGTTGAGTGATTACGATCCTAGGTTACGAATCTTTGGGTAGCTGGTTCAATTCCCGGCGTGCACAAGCAAATTTTATTTGATTCATTTATGTTATTTCACAATTTATTGATTTAAAATAACATGTTGTATATTTTCGGCACGTTCCAGATCAGTAGATACTTTCAGTATAGCCCTGGTCAAAGACCACCATTCAGAATCGAAACGTTGCTTGAAATGGCTTAAGCCGTGTTTGGTGACCAGATCTGAATAGCCATCCCCACCTTTATCTCCCGCATCCCCTTCCCCCCCCCCACTATCTTCAGCCTTACAAGATACCCCTATTGGGAATGTCATAGTCTCACTAGCTCCAGACGGTTGGGAGCAGTTGGGACTCTTGTACTTATAAAAATTGAAAAAAAAAACACAATACATTTTCCCATCGATCTCCCTGTTTTGATTTGTAAATTATATTAACTTTATTTTGAATTTTATTTTATTTGAAACACATACATTATATTAAACAATAAAATGTAAGAAAGCTTTGACTGCCCAACTGGGAATAAATCCTGTTGTAGGACAGTCAAATTGACAAGTTTATTTCATATTAACGTACCATTATGCGAAAACAAAAGGGAAAAAAGCTAGTATTGACATAGTATGGAAATATAATATATCTAGAAAATATGTAATAATTAAGTATAAAAAGACGTGAAGAATAAATAGCACAGAAAAATAACTCATCAACGTACTTATAAAGAGATGAGAAAAATAAATATTATAGAGTGAGCAATTATGTATACGTGTTTGATAGTTACTCGTTGGTGCTATGAGGAAAAAAATGCGTTTAAAATTGAGTATCAAAAAGTATAATATTATTGAGTAATATTGATAAGATTGAGTTTTACTCAGCTTTATGAGACGACGAAGAAACTCATGGATGCACCCCGAAGAGGGCGCAGAAGATAGTACTTAATACCTAATAATGAACATTATAAATTAGGTAAATGTTTTATGGTGTTCATTAGTACATAGTATACGTATTAAAAGTGCCTGAAAGGAAGCTCTCCCGAAGGTTTAGGAAACAAACCCCGCTTTCTTCAAAAATACTTTTTTTTTTAATTCTTTAAACAACTCTTATCGATAATAGATACTTTAAGACTTACATTTCAGACTAAATTATGTACAAAATGTTACTATTTACAAAATCAGAGTATAACCTGATATTGAACAGCAGTGGGGCGAGTATGTATGTGATACATCACAGCTGCATTTGTATGCTTCTGATCAGTTATTGCCTGTTCTAAGGAATTATCAAAATAATTTAATTTAATTTATTGTTGTAACTTTTATAGAGTGGGTTCTGGAATTATACTTATTTTTAACAGGTTCTCTGGCTCCTTTCTTCTTATTATTATTTTGATTCATTAATTTACTTAATTAAATGTAATATTTTTCTCTTTAAAATGTTTAATGGCCAACAAAATTCTGAATTCTTGAGAAAAATTAATAAACATCAACACAGACATAACCACTCTACAAGAAGAACTCCTCTTTCGAAAGAAAACAAAATCGCAAAACTCATTACTATATATAACCATGAAGATCTTTGAAGAAATACTGGCCAATATTAAAAAAAAAAGATGAAAATGTTTTGAAATTTAAGAAGGAAGTGACGAAATACGTTAAGTTCAATTTTTAATTAAGTTTGATTTGTAATTCTTAATTGTATGTAGATTTTATGTTCATATAAGAATATAAGAATAATGTACATGTGTTCTATTTTAAGTTAAAAAAAAAAAAAAAAATTATAGTTTGTTTCGGTATTGCATCTGAAAACAGCTGATTTATGATTTCGACCCCTTGCAATAACAAGGTTCCATCTGACATGGCAATGTTTTGCGGTAATGAGTCTTAAAGTTACCTTTTATAGAACACATTGTCGCATGACACTACTGTGTCAGATGGAACCTTGTTATTCCAATTGGTCGATTTGTAAAAAATAATCGACGCTTTCATTGCTAGCAACCTCCGCGATAGCATAGTTCCAGCCCGCTATGCTTGGGCCCTTTCGTCTTCTATATAACACCGGCGAAATAATAATTTGCAGAGTATCAAAGAAAGTGCCTCCATAATTGGCTGCATGCTTAGTGAGTCGGCCAGTGCAGAAAGGCGCCACGCTAAACTTGAGATTGATGAGGATTAATGGTGATGTTCTAATATGGATTAAATCTTACATTATAATGGAGAAGAATAGTAGCTAGGTAATTCCAAAGGATTCTCCTCACTTGTCTAGAAAGGATCACACCTTGGTCAACTTCTGCGCATAAACGTATTTGAGATTGCTTTAAAAATTCAGAAATCTTATTTGCTGATTAATTAGGAATCATTGTAGCCTGCGTACTGATTTTACATTCAACGGCCTTCGTGATTGAGTGGTTACGATTTTCGGTTACGAATCCGGAGGTCGCGGTTCAAATCCCGGCGTGCAAGTAAATTTTATTTGATCAATTTGTGTGTTTGACAATTTATTCATTAGAGATAATGTATAGTACATTTGCGGCACGTTCCAGAGTGGTAGAAATGAGGGATATAAACAGAATCTACGTTCCTTGGAAAATTATCATAGTTATAAAAAATCCTGAAAGATTGTTAGAAGATTATTTGAAAACACAAATATATGAAATATCTTCAAGTGACACAAGGTTTTGAACCAATTATTACATTATATTATAGTGGATTTTATTTTTATTTTTAACAAACGGATTGCAATCTTTGGAGCACAGAATGCTGTCCTTGTTCTACTTGTATTTCAATGAAATATGCTCTGAGGAACTAACATCATTGATCCCTTCGGCACCGGTGCACAGCACAGTCGGGAAACACGCCAAACGCGCGCCCAACATTTGTACATAGTTAACATTTGCCGTGTCGCTTCTATGAATCGTTCTTGTGTTCAACAACCGGGCTGTGGAATGATTTGCCGGCCTACGTGTTCCTCTCTCCCACGATGGGTCTCTTCAACACCCAGGTTCACTCCTTCCTATCCTCTAAAAGACCCTTCACACAGCATCCCTAAAGATAGCATAGGTCTTGATGTAATTTATTTCCCCCAGGGCCTCCTATGTGGAGTTAATGTAGAAAAATATAGCATGAATACGCCTTTTAACGACGAATTACGTTTTATTGAAGGTACTTACCTCACTAGATAGTAATCACCTTTTTATTCTGTCACTACTTCTAAAAGCGACATTTTCCGCCGTGGTATATCTATGGTGATATATCTTATATTTATGCCGCCGCCTGCCGTTGTGCTTTGTTTTTACTTATTACATTTTTAACGTTGACTTACAATTAACATTGTTTACTTATAATTAACATTGTTAACTTATAATTAACGTTTTTAACTTATAATTAATATGGTAAACTTATAATTAATATTGTTAACTCACAATTAATATTGTTTACTTATAATTGATATTTTAAACTTGTAATTAACATTGTTAACATATAATTAACATTGTAAACTTATAATTAACATTGTTAACTTATAATTAACATTTTTTATATTGGTAAGTTACATAATAGTGAGTTTTTCTCTTGTTTCTGCGCAAATATTAATATTTTTAATGAAAGTCATTCATAGCTGTCATCCGAGAGAACCAGAACGCAGTTAAGCGAGAAGTCTTTAAGCCTAAGGAAAAGAAATTTTCCTTAAAAAGAACAAGAATAGGCCTCCTAAACTTCTATTGAAACATCCGTAATACTATAAACCTCGTTGAAACGAAATGCGTTTTTTTTCTCTTTCTAATGATAACCTATTTAGTGATAACTGTTTAAAGAATTTTATTTGAAACACATCTTTTTGTCACTAACCGGAAAAAAACATTTTAAAATTGACGAAATTTCTCTCACCAACCTTTCCAATAATAAGTTATGCGCGGGAGATTTGAAGCGAAATAACATATTTTATAAACAACACTCTTCTCCTTCCCCTCCCTTCAAGTTAGCGGATAAATTGAAAACTTGCAAAAGGAAACATTGAAATGCATTGATAGAATTCTGAGCAATACGGAGCCAGGGCGCTTTTCCGGAAAACCCGAGGGCTTCACATAGAATTCTAAATAATAAGTGAATGAAATTATTTTGGAAATGAGGTCAGATACTGGTAGATTGAGGAAGCTCGGTTTGAAGGTATGTAAAGTTGGATGGAATCCTCGATTCTATGAAGTTGGTTAATCGCTCGTCGAAGATAAAGAAGTCGGTTTTGTTGAAACAAGTTATTGCGATACTCCTTTAAATATAGATATAAAGTCAGATGAGGTTTTTTTGCTATTTTCTTATTTTATGGCTTTCACCCATTAAGGGCGATCTTGGCCATGTTTAATCAGTTAGATTTTAATAGTACAGTGTTCTTAAAATTAGTTACTTTTAAGCAGGATATAATATTTGGGCAATAAAATCGAAGCAAATAAGTTACATTTTTAAACATTATAAATATATTTTGCTAATAAATTGTTAATTCTAGAGGTGTTATGATTTAGAAGCTACTGGTAAGGAGTTCAATTTTAAGTTTTACCAATTCATGGATAAAGTTTGGAAATTGGTCATTGATAGGACACTTAAAGAAATTATGTACACAGTAAGGCGAGCTGACTATGTGAAACCTGGTGAGATGATTAAGACAACAAGTTTGACCTAGTTTCATTCACGTTATGGAGGAAAATATTTTTTTTGGAATTCAAGTGTTTTTATGAAACCAGGGCTTGACAGGAATAAAATGTTGTGTTGATGACCTTTTGTTAGAGAAGTTATTTTCCATTCAGAGGACGATTAGAGTTTGTATTTAGCTTTTGGAAATAGTCTCTAACTGGAACAGAAATATCGCTTAATGGAGCGCGAACAGTGGCTTCCTTGGCAATGGAATCCGCCAATTCGTTTCCAGTAATACCTAGGAGTCCCGGAATCCAGGCCAGGACCACTGACCCATGTGATAGCGATATGGAATACAGGAGGTCTCCGAGAGATCAGATTAGGGAATCGCTATTAGAATTGAGTGGGGATGATCTTATTTTTTGTAGTGAGCTAAGCGAATCTGAAAGAATAAGGGCGTTTCTAGTATTATGCGATTTGACGTGATGTGGGGCTTCTATGATAGCTATGCAATCAGTCTAGAAAACGAAGCATTCTTTGGGAAATTTGTGTGGGAGACTCAATTTCCTGTTTGGATCATACACACTGGCCCTGTAGTGAGGGTCCTGACTGCATTTGGAATAATTTTATTTGGTTTGGCCAGTTATTTGCAACAATTTTGTTAAATTCTACATTATTTGGTTGCACTGTATTGTTTATATATTTTTTTGCTTTTTCCTTTAAACTGGCGAGGTTAATTTTTTTTGTTGTTGTTGTATTTGTTTAATTTTAAGTCCCTAATTTTATTTTTCTGATGTTTTACCAACTAACGTACCTACTCCTTTTTTCACCTTATTATGTACTACATTTACTATGTTTGTGAAATATGTTTAATAAATAAATAAACACATAAATAAAATTCTTATGGTTCTATAAGATTGGTTTATGTTGGTTGAATTAAATGCGATGGGATTTTTCGGTCACAATATTTCTGGACTAGCTTTAATCAAACGTACGGGGTAGTCTAGCGTAGCGGTCACCTAAGCCATTTTCGTAATATTTACTGAACCCTCTTAAATATTTACCTATAAATAAAACAAAAGTTTTAGGATTTAATTTATCAAACTAGTTGAAGTACCAGGCGTTGCCAGAGGTTATGAATGGTTTGAAGTCAAGTTTTGAGGTTGTGATGTGTTACCCCTACCCAGTAGTTTTTCTCTTATTTTGAAGGTCAAGTGTGCAAAATTCCACGAAGCTCGGATTAAAACTTTAGATTTTTGTATAAAAACAAACAAAGAGCCCGGGATACTTTCCTTTATATTCATAACATAATAGTTTTAATACAAAAATATGGAACAATAAAAACCTTAGACGTTAGTAGGTAGTTATTACAAAACGGTTTGTTTTGTGATGTTTCTAAATTATTCAAGTACCCATTCCTTACAATTTCGTCGCTAAAACCAGTCGTCGTCAAGGGTTTGAATTCTCATCTATAAAGTGGTATGATTACCCGAATAAATTACCTCGGGTCGGTTACCAAATTAACTTTCCGCAATGCTATGAACATAAAGATGGCTTCCACTCCATACAGGTAATGCACCAACTACGACGGAAAATTCAACGCCATAAACGACTGTTCGGCCTCCCTTGGTGATGCAGCGTCTCGTAGATGTTCGCAGTAGGAAGGGTACATGGGTTCGTTGCTTTGAGTCATTGCTATCGGAGATCGGAAAATACTCTTGTCTAGGCCGTCGTCCAGTGACAGGGCGCGCCCCTACATCATAGATGGAGAATTTCCCTCAACCCACCGTGGTACGAGTACTAAATATGTTAACTCCTTTTTTTATATTCCATTTCCATATCCTGTCATTTATCTAGATGTGTGTTTTATATGGCAGACATAGTTTGAACTTACTGCTCTGTTCAGCTGAAATAAACACATATTATTATTATTATGGAAACGTAAAACGAGCAAGCGACCGACATTGCTGGAACTCCCCCTAATCGGAATGGACGCCTTATCACCCATAATCTTATATTCAGTCAGGAATTAGAACAGAGTTTTATTTATAGCAGAACGCATTAGCATTACCAGCCTTGTCTCCTGCATAAGAATCTGTAACTGAAAATGCGTAATATGATTTTGAACGCGTCTCACGTACGTATACGTAATATTTAAATCCGTTTTCGACTACAAAATTTTTGATTTTTTAAGATTATGAATGTCACAACGCTCAAGAAGCGAAGAAGGTTGGAATGCATCTCGTTATTTAAATTTAGTCACTTACCATACCTGAAGTCGTTTCAAGCAACCGACGTTTCGTTTTCGGATGGTAGTTGGATAATGAGGCAATTGAAGGAGGACAATAACCGTAATTGAACGGCTATCGATCGTATAATCGTAATAACCTTAAAATTAAGAATCATGGTCTGGATAGTATCTACTTTAGTATTATCAAACTTAGTCGAAAGTATCTACGAGTATAATTACATGTTTATTATATTTTAAAGAATTTGCTTACTGTAACCAAAACAAAATAAAAAATAATGTACTTCTCTCAAATTCTGTACCTAATTTGCATTTATATAGCAAAACTAAAACATTAAAACGAAACTAATCAATACACATCAATACTTGTAGCACCTCACTATCATGACACATATAACATTCCATTCACAGCATCACCTCTTCAAACCTACCTTACACTCCACATTATAAAACACAATACAAAGCACCTTTATTATACTTTAAAAAAAATATTATGTAAAATGGTACTGTATAATATATAGAAATAAAAAAATTAAAGAGTTTTCCAACCCATTTAATTTGAATAATGGCGTAATGCAAGGGGGAAACATGTCTCCAGTTCTCTTTAACCGACCTACCCATTCATCGTATCATGTACGTACGTACATGATACGGCCGCTATATTATCGCCGAACGCAACAAGCTGTATCCCGTATGTTCAAATACAAATAAACTATACCCGAAACCCACAAAACATTCGTATACGTCAAGTTTGTTCCTGCCTCATCTCGTTTAGTATTTCGAGGTCAGCTAAAACTAACGGATGTGTTAGGGTATTTTCGTCCCTCCCATACAAGTTACGTTACTAGTCAGTGGCACTCTATATGGTATACTCTACATAAAACCCGATGTTTTTTGCCTTATTTTCGAACAAAGGGCGGGCGGTTAATATATACAATAATGAATTAATACACAGACTTAATGACGCAAGCATAGGTTGCCTTGTTCAAGGAGTATGTGTGAACACCTAATAATAATTACGCAGATGATATGGTTCTTCTAGCACCATCACTTAGCGCACTAAAGAAACTACTCCGTACATGTGAAGATTTTGCAAAAAACCACAACCTAGTAAGGAATATGTCCAAATCAATCGTTAGTATTTTAAAATGTAAAAAAGAACTCATGCAAACACCCTCAGTATGGCTGGACGGAAGGAAAATGGGTATTGTTCATAGCCTAAAATATTTGGGACATATTATCTCAGATGACCTGAAGGACATTGAGAATATGGAGAAACAAAGAAGAGCGATATCCGTTAGAGCAGGTATGCTGCCAAGGCGTTTTCACTTTTACAGCACAAACATCAAAATAATACTGTTTTAACGCATTATACATATCGCCAACTATTCCGTCTACCAAGATACCGAAACCCTACGGAAATGTTCCTGGAGGGACGAGTGTACTCTTTCAGGGCTCTTCTTCACCACCGCATGGGAAGCCTATGGTGCAGAGTACGCTAATGCAAGAATAACATCATTACTGCCATGGCTGCCTGCATGGAGTACCCCCTGATGGCCCCCTGGAGACAGATATCCACCATAAACGTTTTTAATTTTGTATTAATTAACACTTATGTTTTTTAATTTTTCTTTTCTTTTATATATCGTTGTTTTCTTTTTATGTATTATTATTGTAAATGGAATGTTTTACATTGCACTACCCCTGCATACCTTCTGGAATAAAGCATTATTATTATTAAATTATGGAACAATTCAGTGAAATGAATGGTTTTGATCTACTCTCTCTAGTTACTTAATCCAATTATTTTGTACAAATTTGAAGAAAGGAAAAACCCACCCCCTCGAAAGCCTACCTCCACCCCCACTTCAACACCTATTGTATTGACCATAACTTTGTAATAATATTAAGTAAGTATACATTTAACCCTGGCGAAGGAACGGTAGTTGCGATACCGGTCGGAAAATTATGATTTTTTTCTTCTTCTTCGTATGTTGGAAGGGAGGTTTATAGCGGGATGCTGAGGTTATTCAGCCAGTCGATCGGGAGTCACTTGGTTCATCACAGATATACCATAGGGAAACTGATGAAGCAGATATTTTTCTACGATGTGTTCTGTTTGAATGTGTCCACTTTCACAAAATGCAGAATTCTTTCGGCCCCATATATGCATCATATACGCACAACGATTGTTAGTGCACCGGATACGATTCAATGAGGTCCACATCTCTCGAACTCAGTGGCAGTACGTAAAAAAACAAGCACCTTGTTGTAGACCCTACTAAGTTATTTTAATAAATATATAATTAAATATCACAAGTATTAGCTGCATACAATAATATTTTTTAAAGCTACATGGAATACATAAAGCAAACGGTTAAACTCAACAACATAACTAGCAAATTTATTGATGTCGAATTCAGGGTGCCTCAAGGAAGTATTTTGGGTCCAATCCTGTTTTATATAAATTTATATAAACAATCTATGTCATATAGAATGTGAAGGTGACATCATAAGTTTTGCAGATGATACTGTTATTCTATTAAATGGGAAAATTTGGTCAGAAACATTCAAGAAAGTAGAAGTCACTCTAAACAGAATCAAAACATGGCTAGACTATCACTTACTCACACTTAATACTAATAAATACAAATTCACCACTTTTAAAATAAACAATACTAAAAATTCAAATACAAACATTAATTTGAAAATTCATAGCTTACCACATTTAAATGGTCAATGTAAATGTCTATCCATGGAAATATATATGGAAAAAGTCAACCACATAATGTAGCTAGGCGTAAATTTACCAAAATTTAAAGTGGACTGACCACATTATTTATTTTAATAACAATTTTTTTTTAAATTAACACACTTTTTAAAACAATCAGGAATGTCCTCATTACAAAATATTTGATTAAGATCTACATGGCTCTCTGCCAATCACTATTAGAATATGGTATTATCGGATGGGGCAGTGCTAATGATAATATTCTTAATTTACTCATTAGAACACAAAAAGCCATCATGAAAATTATACTTCCCTTACAGTCCCTGTAAAAACTAGCACTGACGAAATCTTCAACAATCTTAACATCATGTCATTAAAACAATTATACTCTAAAACTGTACTACTTTACATTCACAAATACAGAAAACAATCGCACATGTTAGAAACACTAAATCCCAGAGTCAAAAACACATACAACAAGGAACCACAAACATAACATTTAGACAAAAAAAAAATTATGCTATGATACTAAACTCTACAACAAAATCCCACTATCTTTTAAAAATCACAACAACCATAATACATTTAAAAATCAAATAAAACACTGGATACGTTACATAGGGAGATACAAACTATCATAGAAAGTACTCAACTGTACTTAAAACACCTCACCTTACAATTTTTTTTCTACAATTACTTCAATTTAACGTAATGTAATTACATATTTTGTAGATGAAATCCTCCGCACGGAAATCTCAGTGAGGATATCATTATTTGTTATTTTGTTATAAAAAAAATACGATATGATAAATATTAAGTATTTAAACGTATTACGTACCATATATATTTCTCCCTCAGTTAGATAAAAATAAAGTATATTTTACTTGGCTAAACATCACAATAATTCAAAAGTAACGTAAAAATGATCCCTCAATCCTCCATCAACGCGATATCGTTAGTTTGATCAAAGAGATGGAAATATTAGACATTAGGTTCGTTTCAACCGAATAACTTATCTGGAGTGAAATGAATTCTTTTCTCTTGTGTTTATTCACTGAGATCCATACTATCTATAGTACAGATCTACACATCTCTGCTAAGCTTCCAATTTGGAGCGATTTATCCCAATTGAGCCCGTTCTTTCTCTCTTTTGTTGGATCCGGGAGATAGGTAACCCCAATGTGGTAATATAGATACACTGAATTCACTATTATAGCCTATACTTAGTTGTGGGCACTCTTTACCGAATATTATTTGGAAAGTAGTGGTGTTTTGTCGATTTGTACCGGTTTGTATGAACCGGTTTTTAGAAAAATTATTTAAAAAAAAATGTTTTTTTTTATTTCAATTTAAATGACATATTTAAAAAGTAATAATTGATAATGCATGTTAAAGAACACCTGAAAAATACTTAAAATTAATACAATTGCTTTCATATTCTGTAGTCATAACCACGTATACTGCCATTGAGGTGATTTTCCCACGAAAACGGCGCTATAGAACTAATCCAATAATTATTATTTATCGTAAGTAAAAACACAGTACCTTCCTTAAGATTTTCAAGGAAGATACTGTGTTTTTACTTACCACGGCAGTATAGTGTAAACGCTCCAATTTCATGCAAATAATATTATTCATTTAAAAAATGTATATCTTTAGTCGCCCTTTAGAAAAAGAAATAAGATTACGCATTACTTTTTTATTTATTAATTTGTTGTAAGACACACACAACTTTTAATACAAATACTCGTTTATAGGCGAATAAACAAAGGGAAAGCCAATAATGTTTCTGATAAGAGAAAAACCAAAACAAGAAGGAAGGGGGGAAAGGAAGAGGAAAATACTGTTTTTGTGAGAAGGTACTGTTTTTCAACAAAGTAACTAGCAAAACATGTTCTAAATGCACAACTGAGTATAGTGGCAAAGAAAATAAAGAAACTCATTTGGAAGTGGTCGATACAAAAACACTATTTCTTATTTGAATCCTTCAGAGTGGTAGATACTTCCAATATCGCCCTAGTAAAAGACAACCATCCACAATCTAAACGTTGCCTAAAACAGGGTTAACAGGGAAAAGTTGAGACCCCTGTGCGGAATTCACATAAAAAATCATAAAAAAGCTTTACTGATTTTCCTGTAAAATATCCAGGGGACCATTTATTAAAAAAATTATCGATACCGCTGGGTAAAGCTTTTTTGCCAGCGAGCTTTCGGCTGTCCTTTGCGACACGATCGAGCTAATACGCTTTAGGGAGATTTGAAAAAAATCAAGTTGATATAATTTTCCAAGTTCTGGTTCTGTTTGAGTTTTACCTTTAAGCAATACTCAACGTTAATCCCCAGGTAACGCGAGTTTATGGCAAGGACTTTGCAAACCTTTAGTATTAGTAAAAATCTATTCGCTCGTGGCTCCGAACACAGCATAGCTGGAAAGTACCAATCTTATTTTTTATATACTTTTTAATGCATGTATGTTTCTCGAAAATGTCGGTAAAGGGGAGAACTTCATTATGACTTCGTTCGCTGTTTTACCGCAGTAGGGCTGCTTTCATCACTGGTGGTAAAAAGGAAGATTTCATTAACGCTTGGTTCGTCAAACTTAACATGCATAACCCCGAGTACACAACAGCTAATTATTTTAATCTACTCGGTTCGGGGACCCATCGCATCGACAAGGCGCCTCCGGGCGTATCTGTCCTATGATATCAACAACATCCATCCTTATTAGGTCTAGCCTCTCCTCGCACAACCCCTGGAGTTGCTTCTCCCACTTGGACGTTTTCCCTCTGGATTAGCGCTCAGAATTTTCAGCGGAATTCGGTCTCCAAGCCACCTCAGTTGCGACTTTTCTATGAAGAGTAGCAGTGGTTCGGAGTTTAGCTCCTCTCGGATCATCGACCTTCATATTCGATCACAATTTGTGACTCCTGCCACTTCTCTCAAAAAAAATTCTGCAGCTTGGCCCCTGGAACGTGTTCGCTCGTTTAACATCGATGTTGAACAAACTAATTAGTAAAATTCATATTATATTTTAAAACACGCCGTGAAGAAAGGAGTGTAAGGAGAATATATGATGCGAGTGCGAATGGTAGAAGAAGTCGGGGGTGCCCGAGGAAGACAAGTGAAAGTGAAACAAATACTTGAGTCGGGCCATGTCAAGAGTTGGAATAGAAGAATGGTATGTACGAATAGGAATGAAGCAAGGAGCGTGTGATCCATCCTCCCTGCCTACTCCTGCGGAGAAACGGCGTGAACGCCAATATTCCTGCTTCTACAGGCGCCATTTGGCCTGGGGGTGTAAACAACCTAGCCAAGAATGCAACATTAAAACAATATAAAAAATATGTGCTTTATGCACAGACCTAAGAAAACATATCATGAACCAAATCAAGAATTCCTCCTCATGTCAGTCTACTAACGTCCAACAATCCTGTGTTTTGTTACAAAATATTCGTACTCAAGAAAACATAATGATTGCCTATATGATTTTATGCAGTAGGCGGAAAATTACATATTATTATTATAAGTATAGAATATTATTAACATAAATTTGAATAATAATAGCCGTTATAGTTTTACTTTTTATACCTTGTTATTTTCTTGATTTTATTTATATTTAAAAAAAATCGTTTTAAAATTTCTAATTTAATATTTTATAACATTTTTTTTACTTAAATTTTTTCTATTTAATTAATACTATTTTTTTATTAATTTTTCAGTTTTAATTAATTACTTACCTACTTTCATGACTAATTGTTAGTTTTTGTTTATGTTTCTAATTTGTCTAATCTTGGTAATATTTGTCAGTATCCTATGTAACCTGATGTTGATATTTATATATTAAATAGTGGTTAATACAAAACATTTCTTATTAATTTTATTAAAAATGACACCACAAAACTATTGTACATTATTGAAGAACGTACAATTTTAATCGCATTTATTTATTATTAGTGTTGTAAAAGAAACAGGCTCCACTCTATGGCAACAGTGTAAAAGAACTGACATGTTGGGGGCCAGTGTAAAAGAAACGGGTTATGTTAAACTCACCTAGAGGCCAGGCGAGGGGCGCCTGACTCCGTGCTCACCTGGATAGCTCGGTGGATAGAACACGTAATCTCTCTTCCGCAGTCGTGAGTCGGCGTCAGCCTCATACCGGCTCAGAGGGAAAAAGGTACTCAACTACCAAATGAAAAGATATGCATCTTCTAGCCAAGGTTTATTTACAGGAGGGCAATCACAGTTTGTACATATGGGGAATCATTCACTGACAATTGGCAACATACACCCTATTAATCTAAAATTCTCTCTCTCTAGTACCATTAAAATCGGTCAATTTACTTTAAAACGGCTCCCGGCAGGAACGGTGTCTTCATATTACTCGTAGTTCACAAACCTGGTCCACAATGTAGGGACCTCACAAGTAAATGTTTAACAGTAGTTAGGACTTTTAAATTACGGTAACAAGACGCCATTGTAAACGGCGTGCCGGCGCAGGAGCGCGTGTCTATGACACAACCTCTGCGTTCTGATGCCGGAATCTTTCTGTGGCCAAAATGGCCGTCTTTCTCGTGTCGGGACGCGGAACCATCCAACCGAATTCGCCTACTTTTTAACAAGGAGCTAGGTGTCTATGCACGAGAGGCTAGAAGTAATTAGTAATTCCGTTACGTAACAGTGTATTGACGACATGGACTAAAAAAATACAATGAAGTTTAAAGCTTCAATAAGTTATTCCAATAAATTGAATATTCTTTCTAGACTTATAGAATAAATAATAAAAAAAATATTAAATAAATATGAAAAAATCGGATATAACCCTGTAATTGTATGGCGAAAAACGTGGGTAATAATTAAGGACGACATTGGTGTTCCTTTAATTGAGATATGATATCGAAAGAAATGACGGAATAGATTAACGCCTCATTAGCTCAGTGGTGTTAGTCCCGGTACGACAGATATCATGGGTTCGATTCCCAGATGTGACAGACACCTTTTTTTATTTTCTGTGCTTTTTTCTGTTTCATATTTCATGGGAGATTTGTTAATATTATTACGATGAGTTTTATAGCACGTTAATAACCCTATATTATAATACAAATAGACTAGAGCACACTTACAATACTCGTCTCAATTTTATGAAGGATTAATGGTTCCTAAGCATACAAACAAATATGGACAAATAACTTTAGATCACATAATTCGTAACTGTTTAAATATGTTACCGCTGAAAGTAAAAAATGTATTAAAAACTAAACAGTTAATAAATATATCGAAAACTTGGCTAGCTGAAAGAAACTATTTGTATTTGATAATAAGGAAATATTATTTTATGTTTGATTTATTGTTGTCGTTTATGTTTTTATTTAATTTTAAAAATATTTTTATAGAAATATTTTTGAGTAAAATTCTATGAAATATTTATGCTTTAAGTCTGTTACAAATGTTTTTTATGTTTTTATTTTATATATATAGGACACCACCGGCTGGGGCGAGAAATAGACGACACGCTGATGTGCTCTTTCCAGATCCTAAAGCCGGCCGACAAGCGCCACCTGGCGTTCAGGCAGACCAACACCAAGCGTCACGTCACGCCGCCCAGGGGCGTCACCAACAAAGACAAAGAAGATTGGAGGACCCAATGGATCAGACCCCCGGCCCCCGGCCCCCGTCCTCACCAGCCGCCCAACTTCACATAACTCCTACCATTTGTATTAGCGTCTTGCAATATATCATAAGGAATAAATACAGTTAGCTTCTTTTTTTTTCAATTTAACATGTATGAAAACTTAGACCAAGCCGTTTTTAGTTTTGATAATTTAACTGCATCTCTTTATATGGTCTATAAATAATGTGTAATGATAGCCTGTCCAAAAAAAAAAAGAAAAATGTCATAGATGTAATATAGGAATAATGTAAGAATAGGAAGTAAGATTTGTACAGCGCCCTTGAGGTGATTTTTCACAAAAACGGCGGTATAAAAATCATCCGATTATAATAATAATAATAATGTATATTTAGGAACGTTAAGTGTAAATTTTGAGTTTTGAATAACAAGCTAACGTTAGACAAACTACGAAAAAGTAGTTTGTCGGAACTTTTTCCATTGTATTTTTTTTTTTTTGTAAATTGTAAATAAAAAAATATGCTTCAATAAGGTATTCCAATAAATTTAATATTCTATGTTACTATGTTCATAGTAGCTTTTTATATTTTGCAGTGCTCCTGTGGAAAATGTCGATATTAGGTGAAGGTCATTTAGCACTACGATCATTCTTCCGGAGAAATTACCAATGGTAATGTGTCTTTAACAGTTCTGATCTTGTACGAGAAGGAGGTACAGCATTGAAAATGCTGTACCTCCTTCTCGTAATTTTTTCAGAAATGTAAAAGGTTTTCTATTCGAAAATCTCTGAATTATTATAAATAGATAATAAATATATTTAATCACACAGCAGAGATATTTATATTTATAAATGAATTACTTTGTAATCACCACTTTATATTCTAAGCGATGCTTTCCTCATCAGGACATACAGAATAGTAAAAAATAATAATGTCAAGAATAGACAAATGATAAACATAGAACACAATAATGTAAGAATAGACAATTTATAAACATAAACAAAAATTTATTAAAGTAGGTAAGTAATTAAACAAAAATGTTAGTAAAAAATATATTATAAAACATTGAATAATAAATTTATATTAGAAATTACAAAAGAAAATATTTTTATTATTAATATTAATATGAACATAAATTCAAGCGATCGCTATTAACATTTTTTAATTTCTGAAATTTCAAATTTGTCTAACTGTAAACCGGTTGTATTTTGAACAAAATTTAAACCTTTATTTATATCTAAATAATGATTTGTATGCAAAATATGGTTGGCAAATTTAGAATAATTATTATTACTTAAACACCTTAGGTATTCCTTAACTATAAAAACTTAAATTCCTTTGAAGTCTTTAGTTTTTGATCTGTATATATTAATAAACTGGTGAAAACAAAATATTTTTTTAATTAATTTATGAACAATGACGCCACAAAGTGAATACAAATATTTTGAAGAAATTATATTTATCTCTGTTTCCATGGTTATTTATTATAAATTACTGCCGAAATAACTAATTAAGTATCAGTCGTTTCCTCGCAGGGGGTAAGCTGAAAGAATGTTGTGCCACACAACTCTGTCTTGGCACATTTTTCTTTCTTTATTCACATTCATTCATACTCTTCCGTTATTCAAACTCTTCGAGCGCTGTATTTGGCTAGAAACTTACCACCAGTAGTACCAACAGTAGATAGCTCTTATATTTTTGTATTGACAGTCTCCACACAGAATGCCCCGACGAAAATAATTTCGCTCAAAGGCCTATATTATCTTCGAGGATGCTGTGTGGAGGGTCTTTTTGAGGAAATGAAGGAGTGAACCGCCTATGAAGAGACGCATGTTGTAGGAGGGAGGAAACAGAAAAGCCGACAAATCATTCCACCGTCGAACTATTGAACGCATGAACCAGTCGCAAAAAGCAACTCGTTCTAATGTGGCGAATTTCAACAGTATACAAATGTTTCTCGATGCCGACGGCTTGTGAAATACGATAATTCCTTTGAAGAGTGACTAAATCCTGGACCTGACCACTCTTTATAATATAATAATATAACGCATATATTTTACGTCCATCGCCCCACGACCCCGTCAGTGACACGGTACCGCTCAAGACTACGTTTTATTTCTCACCACGTCCGTAGTCGCCTAGATTCCCGGCAAAACGAACCAGAAAAAGGCTGCTATGGACTGCGGCGGGGAAAGGGGGGGAAGAGGGGGGCTGTGAATGGTCTGAAAGTTTCCGCCGAGTGGTTTTCCCTGTAAAGTGTTTTATTTTCCTTAAAACTAAATTGCGTCAACTTTCGCGCCGTACTGATTCCGAGTTTACTGGGGCAGGGCTGCAAAATGTATTGTCTACTCTCGGGGCGTTTTACCGCTTATTCTGGTTGACTAGCAAATAAAGCAAAATCGGATCCGTTGTTGAGTTAAAACACTGACGAACTCTGCTGTAGAGTGGTGAGACACTGAACAGATTATCGCTAGAAGAGTAATCTATACCGTTTTGAAAGATAACGATATTTTGCATAATGCCTTTCGAACCAATTAAAAATAATAAAAAAACACCATTTCATTATAATATATAGATTGTGAATTATGTAGTATTAATATAAAAATTAAGGGTACTGCAAATTATTTATGTAATAAAGTGTTTCCTGAACACCTCACTAGGAGAGCCTGTGCTGAGGTGTTCACATAGCTTTGATATAGCGTTGTTGTGAATAGATTATATTTATGTTAAAATATATCATAGGGAAGACAAAAAAAATACAGAAAATAATAATAATAATGATGTTTTATTATCTTCTTTTTTTTATAACAAAATAATAAATAATGATACCCTCACTGGGATTTCCCGTGCTGAGGATTTCATTTACAAAATATTGAATTACATATTAAATTGATGAAAAACATAAAAATAATTTTTAATCATACTTGTAAAATAAGTCAATAGATGTCTCATATAAATAAAAATCGGGTAGGTACACCCGAGACTCTATTCCGATTGCAATTGAGTTCGGGATGAAACTTTGCAATCATCAAAAGGATAGCAGCCAATAATGTGGGATTTATAAAAATGGAGGATAATATTAACAAGTCTTGAACTTGAAGTATGATATCGGTGTAAATGGCGTAAATTGAACTGGTTTCATTAGCTAAGTTGGTTAAACCCTGGATAGGAAGAGGTCCTGGGTTCGAGTTCCAGTTGCGACTGAAATTTTTTTAATTTCTGTTGTTTTTTC
>JAHDVE020012216.1:0-115229 GCA_022606495.2 Halesus radiatus | reverse complement strand
AAATGACCGATAATCTGAGAGATGTTTTATAAAACGGCGAAATCGGGCGGTAGATCAAATATGAATTAAAAATGGTATCTCGATCAGAAAAAGATATTATTTTATTGTAAATAATAATAGTCATATTCAATTGAAAAATGTATATAATATCAATAATACTAATTTCGTCTGCGGATATTAATTTATTGATTCATTATTAGTTACAGAAAAATGTTTTACAATAAGAACACTTTGACTGTCAAATTGGAAAGTTCCCGTTTTGGGACAGTCAAATTGGTAAGCTTAATTTTTCTTACATAATATGCCATATATAAGAAAAAATAATTATTCGAACGAAGGTTTTTATGGGAAATTTTCGGTCAGTGAAGATAAACAACTTTTTTGATATTTTGAACTTGTGAATTGAAGAATATGTGCAATTTTTCGCATGTTTATGAAAACATTACTTGTATCGAAAAATGTCCCATCAATTGAAAATTGAAATTTTTTAAAAACTATTTACAATATTATGCAGAGAAAGGAATAGCGAAATAGCATTTTTCGCAGACAATAACGAAAAGGAAAAAAAAAAATGCAACGCAATGTATGTTTGAATGTAATGCAAAACTCAAAGGATTGTTTAACTGCGAGCGTTCCCAAGACAACGATGATGCGGAAGGGAGAATCAGATGAAGATTTTCAACATAGCAAAAAACTTTCCTACCTTACCTTGCCTCCCCACCCCAACTTCCGTTACTCCCCCTATTGCCTTACAGTACCACCCTGCAATTTTCTACTACCCCCCCTTTCTTACTGAGCCTGTAGGAACACTCTCTTCCCACATCCCGGCCTCTCCCGCCAAAAGGGTTTCCGCGACTCACTTCTCATAAAGCTCTTACGAAATTCATTTAAGCCCCTCACTGCTGTTGCCGTGAAAGTTATATCTTAGCAATATATTACTATTATTGTTAGTTTAGTTGTTAATTTAGTTGCGAATTGCATGATTAACACAACGGGGCTTAAATTAATTACATATGTTCAAGAGAGGATTGTGAAATAATATCGAGGTTGTTCGTGTTATGAATATATGTAAACAGTATTACATGAGTTAAAGGTGGTTTAAATAATTAATGTTTTCGTACAGGAGTAATGCCGCTAGTGAGGATTAGTAAATAAGATTGTTAATTATTTATTGTATGCCAAATGTTTGATGAGACATCAATAACAATATTCATTAAGGTGGGCAGTTGGGAGAAAGGGGATCAATTAATAAAGTTAAGAAATCTATACTGAAGTAGCTATAGAGGTGAACACCGGAAATGAATTATACATCAATGACCGGAAGGTATTTGGAACTGGAGGAAGACAGAAGGAGACCAGCACAAGAGGAGGCGTTTCCTAAAGGCCAGGGTGGTCTGAACCCTCCGAGGATAGTAGCGCCGATAATATTCAAGCATCAGTATTTGTTTCGTAACGAAAATCAAGTTTATTTTCGTAGAAATCAATTACTTTGTGGTTCGAAACTATGACTAATTTACTTTTAAATTAGATGTATTTTCCGATAATTTCCTTAACTTTTATATAAAATGGTCACTGACTCTGATCTAATAATCAGTGCTAAAAAAACGAAATTGATACATATAAGATCCCCGCATGCAAGGCACAGCGAGGTGCCTATAATCACATACCATTCCTTCGATTGGATTCACAATAATACCAAACATCGAATTAGTCGACCAGTATATGTATCTAGGTGTTACGGTGGATTGTAACATGAAATGGAACGTACAAATTTCCAACCTCTGTAAGCGCCTTCGAGCCATTGTAAGAAGACTCTATAAATTAAAATTTTATGTGCCTATAAAAACTATGAAAGTGATTTATTTTTCACTAGCAGAATCAACGGTAAGGTATGGTAAAACTTCTTGGGGACACTCGTGCAAGACCAACCTAAACCATTTACATATGATTCAAAACGCCATGGTAAAGTCACTAGTAAGTAAAACAGTTCTTAAGCAAAGGCGAGACATTGACATCACCTAAAGATCAATTAATGTATTATCTGTACGTGATCTTTTGTGGCAAAAAAATTCTACTGCAACATATATCTGACGGTCCGTATAAGGCAGTGATGGATCATGTACACAATACACGTTTCTCACAAAATATAGGAATGATAGTGGCTATATTTATAAATAAATATGGTCAACGAATCCTCGAATACATTGTACCATTTATATTTAACAAGTTATACGAATTTAAAAACAATTGATCTGTGACGATATTTTCATAAAATGTTGACTTTTGGAAAGTAACCTTGTGTGTATTGATGGTAACAAATATGACGGTCTCCTTGGTTGTATAGCTCCTTGATATATGGTGTATTTGCGCCATTTTGCTCTTTCTTACATTATCTATTGAACAAATATGAAGGTCTCCTTGATTGTATACCCCCTGATAGCTACGATTATATTCAGTCTATCCCCACTGTAACAAAACTGTACTACTGTTTTATTATTTTTATTTCTCAATTTGTTTAATACTTGCTGATATTTTAATATTTAAAAAATATTATTTAAATCGGTATTAGTATCTCTATAACAAAACTATTTTCATATTTATATAATATTATTGAACTAAACTCCTGCTGATAAGCCACTTGCAGTGGCTTAGCGGGTAAAGTTCTCAGTGTATGTATTTATTATTATAGAGTAAATATAAAAAAAATATATAAAAAAAAACTAAATTTAAAACTTCTCCTTAATCCATCCTTTGACATTCTGTCTCCTTTTTTATATGTTGTCCCATTCTATTACATATACGCATATCACAGTCTCACTGTTCCATTGTTTCGTTTTATATTTTGTCTCCTTTCTTTTGTGTCCCAACTATATATATATATATATATATATATATATATATATATACTCTCTCTATGTATTTTTGATTAGTTTTATGTTTTACTCCGATGATGCTTGCAATAAGCGAAACCGGTTGGTGTTAATTTAAAAATTAATGGTTTGTTTTATTTAATGAAAATAATGTAGTTTTAATCGCTTCGTCTGTCTCAAAATATGTATGATATATATATGATGGATTTCAAATCGTGAAAACAACCGCATAAAATTGTAAGTTATCAAAATCATTTTCTTTTCTCAATTAAAAGTACTCCCATATTTTTAATAAATTTACATATTAGGCTGTAGCTCTACAAATGAGGTAGTCAAATATTTTAATTATTATTTGTGCTGTTTTTTATAGAGAGAATTTATTTTATAAGCGTTGGGTTTAGCAGTAGCCAACGGGTTGTGCGAAGGAAATGACAGAAAAAAAACTGCCCCATATTGAGGATGGCTGTTTACCGAGTGCATCGATGGATTGAAATTTCAGCGTCAGAATTCTTTTTAATAACGATTTGTTAATATCACGCCCTATATTCCGTATTTTAGAGACGACAGATTATTGTTTAGTAATTTATGAAAGTGACTCGCAATTTTACTTTACTCATATGTTTTTAATGATACAGTGTATTATATATTTCATTTTGGACTCCCATAACTGAGAATCGTTAATGAATCCCCGAAGACTGAAAATTAATAGTACAATTTAATAAAATGACAGGTACATCTTAGAAAAATCTTACAAAAGGATTGCAATCTTTGTAGCACAGGCGTCAGGTGGGAATGCTATTCTTTATCTATCGATATTTTAAAGGAAGTTGTTCTGAGGCACTAGCGTCATTGATCCTTTCGACACTGGTGCATAGTCAGGAAACACTTCAAACGCGCGCCCAACATATGTGCACGGTTGACATTTGTCACATGAGAACAGGTCCCTTCTATGACTCGTTCTTGTATTCGTCAGCTCGGCTATGGAATGATCCGCCAGCCTCTGTGTTTCCTCCCTTCTACAACATGAATTTCAAAACCCAGGTTCACTCCTCCCTTTCCTCCAAAATACCCACACAGCACCCCAAAGATAACATAGGCCTTGAAGGAAATTATTTCCCTCAAGACCTCCTGTATGGAATAATTATTTTAAAATATATATTAATATGCAAGTGCTCAGGAAACGAGAATATTTTTTTTACTTTTATAATTTAGATTTATTTCATTTTATTATTGTTGTACTACCTATTTACCCCGATGAAGACAAGATGAAACTTGCTGATTCGTCCGAAATTATTATTTTTATCAATAAAACACATTATAGAAGTTGTCAAAATAAAATTTACTTAAAAAAAAAATTCTCCTTACATTTTCCAATCATTTGCGAAAAATGATCTAAAACATCCCATAATTTGGAATAGTTTTGTAATTTCAACCATTTTCGATATAAATAATTTACTAATTCAGTTTTTTAAACTCGTTCAATAAAATCATAAATTTTAATCGGATCTATGAATGCCGATTTAATTGTGAATTGATGAATGATTTCGTGCATTTTTTATTTGAAATTATTTCGTTTTGAGGGTAGGTTTTAAAAAACCACCTCGATTATAATGCGATAGCGAATTAAAAAAAAGTTTGTCATTATTAGGTAGGTTTATCTGAATTTATTTCCAAAAATAACTCAAAGAAAAACCATTTTCTCGAAGGTCAAAATACTCGAGTTTATTCCCAAGGCGAGAATTATTTTTCGTGAAAAAATATATTGGAAAGGTTTTGAGATAATAACACGTCGTAAAAAAAAACGGAATTATTTTGATCAGTCTTAAACTTAATCTCGATTATCACATCAATCAAATTACAGTGAAAATGTGAAATCTTTTGATCCCGATTCGTTGCAAAGCTGCTTTGATTCGTTTCATGACTTAATTTCACATTTTCCATAAAAGAGACTGCGGCGGTGCTCTGGCCTAACTATATATTATAATAAAGAAACTTCAAAGAAAATCCTTTCTCATGAATATAGCATTCAACATTTCCTGTGGTGGCAGAGGTGGAGAGTATTTTAGAAACATTGGTATCGAAACCATTCTGTAAGCAATTAGTTCAGTTATTTAGCTTCATATACTCGTACGTCTAAAAGGGATCGAAATTATATGTCTCCTTTAACGGAAGCAATCTTCCCAACAAGCCTTTCATTGTGATGCTTCTTGTAACCCTAAATGGCCAGCTCATGTATGGGGGCTCCACCGAGGCAAGAGTAAAGTTAGCCTCTCAGAAGCTGGTCGTACTGTACAGAGCCCGCAGATACTTTAATAGTCCAAAACTGCTGACCCTGAACAAATTGCAAGTCACCTCTGATCGGGAGCCCCTAAATCTCTGAAAAATTCACTTGACTCTGTACAGAAACGGGCGGTCCGTTTAATAGATTCGACTATCTTAACAAACGCAGATATGAGGTGGGAATTATGTTCTTGTTCTACCGGTATTTTAATGGAATATACTCTGAGGAACTTGCGTCATTGATCCCTTCGGCATCGGTGCATAGTCGGGAAAAATCCCGAACGCGTGCTCAAAATTTGTGCATGGGTTCATTCCTTCCTAACCTCCAAAAGGCCAGACACAGCATCCCCAAAGATGACAAAGGCCTTTAGGAAAATAATGTCTCACACTGCCGCCTGTGTAGAGTAACATTATAAAAACATAACATAACATGTTTTCACATAATATGTAATGCACAAAATTTTACATAAACTGTATTAAAAGTTCCGTGTGATAGGATAAATTGCATGGAAAATGGCGGCATTTTATATAAACTGTATTAAAAGTTCCGTGTGATAGGATAAATTGCATGGAAAATGGCGGCATTTTATATAAACTGTATTAAAAGTTCCGTGTGATAGGATAAATTGCATGGAAAATGGCGGCATTTTATATAAACTGTATTAAAAGTTCCGTGTGATAGGATAAATTGCATGGAAAATGGCGGCATTTTATATAAACTGTATTAAAAGTTCCGTGTGATAGGATAAATTGCATGGAAAATGGCGGCATTTTATATAAACTACAGAATTACTCCATAAAAAAAACGTTTTAAAAAGTGACAACTACAGTACAAAAGCTTACGATATTTCAAACGAAAAAGCTCGGTGGGTTTTTTCACGAGTTTTCAAGTTATTGCGCTCCGAAACCAGAAAGCCACTTATCCCGCCAACTTTCAAAACAATCGCATTTATTTCCACGTAACGCTCTATATTGCTCCAGAATGACTAGACTAAATACACACGAGGGGGGAAAGTAAACAAAGGGTATTAATATTTTAGTTTTTATTTCACGAAGTATTCGATTTTTTTAACAAAAACAAAGGGGAGTCGTTAAAAGAGCATAAAAAAGCCGGTAAAAGTGATTTTATAGCATTCCCAATCTTCAATAAATCTTCTAATAAGAGGAATTAACAACAACAAGCAAAGGGGATTGATATATATTGAGAATAAACGGCTTTTCTGAGCAAGATTAGATAATATAGAATGGGATCAGCACGAATTTGTTAGGTACATAATTTGTAACTCAAAATTACAATTGAAGATATTAATAATGTAAAATTGATGAATCAATTGCATCTGATTATACTGTCTGGCAGGGGAATATGTCAGACCTAGTTGTATTATATATAATACACAACCAACTATCAGTCCCATTCATTCATCCAACCGATTGCATGATCTGGGCAACAGGTTTGGAGATTGGTGTATTTGCTGACTCCATTTATACAGTAAAGCGTCATCTATACCAGTTTTTTGATGAATCCTACAATATGTAGTTCTGTAACGTGGGTAATGTAGGGTTAACGATTTGTGTTAAGATATTGTTTTGGTTTTCTATTTTATGTCACTCTTAAACGTTTGAAAAATGTTGTTCATTACTTTATGGTTTAGAATTTCTATGTATTTGTAATTTTTTATAGCTCTTTATATTATGTTCTAAAATCCATGTTAAAGCCCAGATGGACATATAATCAAATAAAAAAATAAAATGTTGACATGATGGGGTCATTGGGGTGCAGTAGGAAACAGGTAACATAGATGACTATCGAGTTTTTTTTATTATTAATTCACAATATAAAACAAATTATTAGCTAGTAGGTATTGTGGGTTTCACTTAATTACACGAAAACAAATTCTACGGGTAATCTGCACACGGTCCAGTGGAGAGATTACCAGTCGTCTCGATGTTGGTGTTGAAAGCCTCGGGGAGCAGATGATACTTCCGGTAGGGGGAGGTTTTGATGCCGGGCGGACACGCAGCTCAGCTTCAACTTTGAAGGGTCAGCAGGAGGCCAATGGCCCTCGACTACTGTCTGGTTGTGATTTCCACGACTTCGGGTATGCACCTTGATGGGACTGCGCCGTCGGAGGGCAGGAGGCGAGGGGCAATCGAATGGTGGGCGTTTGGGTTCGGCTGTTCCTGCCGAGTTAGTAGTTTTTTCTACCTGCAGCGTCTCGAGCTGGGGAGGCAAGCGACCTGCTTGCTTCGTAGAAGGCGGGGGCCTCGACTACCTCGACTGCGTCGGACAAAGTCTCCCTTTTTTATGATATCCGAACATGACGATGGGTTCCTTCTGGAACTCGATTCTGTGACTCAGTGGCTTGGGATTGGTTCGGCGTTGCTGACCGAGTTAATCCCCTTGCCTGCTCGCTTCTTCTGGCAATTACAAAATCTCCGGAATTTTAAGTCGGGCGTTTGTACATTGGCCGTAGGTAGACAGACCTCGGGTGCCTTTTTAGGGATTAAGGTGGATCAGTGTTTTCCGCACAAATAACTCGTATCAATGTTATTCATAATACATTGGTACCGTAATTTCATCCTCTATGAAAATAAGTAGGTAAATTTCAGAAATTAATGCCTTCATCAGGCAGGGATGGAGGCATTAATTTCTCCGCTATGCATAATTTACTCTTAATTTGATGTCAAGTAAGTGAAAAACTTCCATTTGAGGGAAAGGTATATCCTATGAATCGAATCCGGCTTCCAGCTAAGTCTTAATATTTATATATAAAGCATCACATTCACAAAGCTCCATTAAAAAAGTTAACGGTTATATTTAATGCTCGAAGTTGGTAAATAAGATTCAGTTCATTATATATATATAAACATATATTTAACGGCTGGAAGAAGAAGAGAGCAGGCAAGGGGATTAACTCGGTCAGCAACGCTGAACCAATCCCAAGCCACCGAGTTACACAAATATATATATACCTGCGCGCTGCACACGTTCTTGTGTCCTATTCAGAGTGGATCATTGTAAAACAAATTGTATACAAAACTCTTGCTTGAATAGATCATGCGATAATTTAAATAATATGATATATATTGAGGACATCCTCAAATGCGATCTAAATAAATAAAATAGTTCTTTGAAGAAGATAATATTTACAAATTTCAGAACAGAAAAAATCGCGGAAAATAAAACGGAAACGATTGCAACTGGTACTTGAACCCAGATCCTCAGAGGATAAGAGTCTAGTCTTACCGGGACTGGCATCCTTACTAATTGAGTTATTGAGACCTAATTAATATCCGTCATTTTTATCGATCTCACATCTCAATTTAAGAATTATTAATATCGTTCTCAATTAATTCCCACGATTTTGGCTGCAATATTTTTGTATAATTTCAAAGTTCTACCTCAATATATTTGTCACCTAAAGACCGTAATATTTTAATATTATCACCTTCAATGATTAAAAATTACAATGAGATTAATAAACTTCAATGTGTTATTAAAAATCGATAATAAAACAGTGTTTGTGTGACTTGTGATATTGTTGCTGTTGTCATTGTTGTTGTTTTATACAATTTTATAAAATACGACTAGCTGAAGTACCTGGGATTATGAAGCATTTAAAGTAAAATTTTGAGGTTGTAATGTATAACCTCTACCCCTACTCCTACCTGGTGATTTTTTACAAAAACCGTGTTATACAAATCATCCAATTATTATGATTATTATTTAACAAGTCTCAAAATGAAATATTAAACCAAAAAGACACAGAAAAGAAAAAGATAATGGCAGCAACTTTGACTCGAGTCTAGGACCCTACTTCTACATTAAAAATTTCGTTGAGTTAACTTTCTTAATGGTGTACATTTATATAAAATATCCAAATTTCATAAAAATCTGACGACGAGAAATGGTAGCGGCGAAATATGGGTTATCCAGGAACACTATAGATAGATCTCGACGTTTTGGCATTTATAGTAACTATAGAGGAACTTATTTGTTGGTCGACAATTCACCCTTAAATACTACCCACGCCCGACACGTACTCGTATACTACTTGCCGGTACGCCCACAACTCCACGTACGGCGAGCTTGTCCGGTCCGTACTTGCTACGTTGCCGCCATCAAACTCAATTGTCGGTCGTACAAAACGTAGATGAACATGTAATTGAATATCGTTGGCCTCCCCTTTTCACGTTTTTTTAAAAACACCGATGGCTGCATTATCTTATATAGGTATAGACCTGTACTTTACTGCTAATTCTTCAAGCATATAAATTATAAATGAATTAAAAATGTGCTTAGTATTCAACACTTTATACATATACAAATATATCTACATGTTTCGAAAGCGATGCTATCATCATCAGGAATATATGAACACATATATTATTCATATATTCCTGATGATGAAAGTATCGCTTTCGAAACGTGTAGATAATAAATAATAAAGTGATGAATACTAATTTTATTTTTTAATTCATTTATTAATAATGACGCCACAAAGTGAATACTAATGGTTTGAAGAAATTATATAAATTATAAATTTAATTTACGAGTACAATTTGCAAACAATTCCCAATCCTTAAAATTAGATAACTTAATCTCGCTTCAAACGAAACGGTTAATATTTGATCAAATCTTGTTGTTTAAAATTATGAATAATGGCCTAGACTCGCCAGAGCTCATTAACTTTATAAACATTCACATACCGTCAAGACCAACACGACAAACGGATTTTTTTCATTTGCCCTCAGTATAAATTCTCCAATTCCCCGTATTTGAGCGCAATATAACGAACAATTTCACAATATCGACATTCTTCACAATACCCTTTCAAAATATCGAACCAATACACAATAATATTTCAACACCATTCCCACCTGTCAAATTACAAATATCTTGCATGTAATTCAACACTCGGCACATACTAACACCACACTCAATTACAATCACAACCTACACCAACACAACACAAGAAACCACAACAAACTACATATACCAAAAATATACTCTACAAAATATGGGCTAGAAATCTTTAGAATATATAGCTTACACACAATACAATAAATTACCCAACGATATTAAAAATGCAAGCCAATGAGAAAGGTCTCAAAGTAAGATACTTGAACTCGATTATTTGAAAGAATACCTTAAGGATTAATGCTGTGACGTGTCTCTGTAATAAGTATAACTATACAATGTACCAGTGATGTGTTTCTTTATGATAAGTGTCTCCGTACACTTACATTATAATGTGCCAGTACTGCCAGTGATATGTCTTTGTTACAAATGCAAATTATGTGTTGGAAATTTTGTTAATGTACTGTGAATGTTAATTATGTATCTTAAATATTAAGTATGTTTGTTTCTAAAAACTGTACTGCAGGTTCTGCATGTAATCCCACTATTAGTTTCTTAACTCTTGGGAATACAATGCATAATGTATTGTATACTTTTTTAATAAATAAATTGATGCACGAGTGTAAAATGTATCGAGAGCGTCTCCTGTCCCGATCCTATCTTCCTCTTCCTCTCCCCCTTTCATTCTAATTTTGTTTTTTCTTTATCTTGTTAGCTTCATAAATAAAACATTTGTATTTCACCATTAGCACAAGAAACTTTGTTGGCTTATATTTTTTTCAACTTCCTTTGTATACTCGTATATATATATACTTGTATTAAAAGCTGTTTGTTTCTTACAAATAAATAAATAAAATTTTATCCACTTTAGATTTTAAAAAAATATATATATATATGTCACATATATGTAGAATAATTTTCTCGGTTTACCCGCGTAATGCAGTCCTTAGAAGAACTTTTTAACTCCCGACGTTTCGGACAAATCACATTGTCCATCAGGCCTCTGAAGATGGACAATGTGATTTGTCCGAAACGTCAGGAGTTAAAAAGTCCTTCTGAGGACTACATTACGCGGGTAAACCGAGAAAATTATTCTAAATATATACCAATATGTATAGTACGTTGTCATTTATACTATTTGACTTATATGCTATAAGCTTACCATCAGCCGTTAAATGATGCTTGTTCATTTGTTTTTCTTACCTGAAACAAAAAGAAATACAAAATTACAACGTGGAAATTAAAGGAACTAAAAACATAAAATAAAAACACCGAAAAAAACCGGTTCCAATATCATGTGACGTACAGAGTGAATCTTTCACCTTTTCCCATTTCTTCTCTCCTGATCCTCTTTCTCCTAATGCACTGGGGCAGAGAGATTACCTTCAGCGGCAGAATAACCGCTATACTATACACACTACCTTTCTGTACTACCTTGACGTCCATCAGACGAGATTTACCTCCGGGGTCCTGAGAATGGGAACTGCTTTCAGGGAAAGTGGATTTATTATGATCTTACGAATTCAGAGATGGTGAGAATGAAAAATAAAGAGCTGGGGTTATTCAATATTTATACTTCTTAGGCGTGCTTGCTTCCAGGTGTTAAAAATACTGCTACCAGCTGATTTAATATTCTTCGAATTCTAAAAATAATATTGTCAGTACTGATCTCTTCACAAAAATCAACATAATAAAACTTCTCGAAGACAAGAGATCTCTTCTCTTGGAGATTGAAAAGTATTATGAAAATGTGTAAATTATAACATTCAATTGCATACATTTATTATTTTGAAATTACAAAATATTATTACTACGTCAATATAGTCCCTATTCCAACTAAAACTACTCGATCTAAAATTGTATTCAATTGTAACAATAATTTCAGGACTGAGTCATTCAATATCCGCAGTAAAGGAGAGAAATATCCCGTATTTGTGTGATAGGCTTTAATATAAAAAATGTCTTTTATCATCCTTGTTGATTTTCTTGTCGGTGTATTAATGCTGATTTGTGATAAAGTGTTTGGTGTATCAATTGAGGCGTGTATAATTTTGTACAAAACGAATCCATCAGAAAATTTACGTCTGACTGACAGACAGATTATAGTTTGTAGTGCGAAATTCGATCTTTGTACGTTTCAAATTGATCAGATAAACCTTCACTATATGCAATCACACGGGTTAATTTTCTTTGTATGGATTCGATTCTGTCAATGTCGAATTCATGACGCATCTACATTACTTCAAGCAAACATACAATGTACCATGTCGTATGTATACATACACATACATACACACATACTTACGTACTAATAAACACAAACACTCACATATACACATAGATAGCCAAATGTTTAACAAATGGCGGGTAGTAATTACTTTTTAAAAATCCAAACAACTAATAGATAAGTAAGTGAGTATGTATTTACACCCGATACAAATAGTATTGGAATTTCTGTGAAAATACTAAGACGTGATATTAACAAAGAGACATAATTTTCAACAAGTTTCCTTTCCAAGTGTAATTTTGAAAAGATATCGTCGTTTTGTTTACACAGAACTTGAAAGAATATATCGAACAATGTGTTTGTTTGTTTAAAAAATAGCGTTAGAGTTGGTAATACTATAAACTTTTGCACTGAGGTTTTCGAAAGGTTTTTTCATTAAAATAAGTTTGATTTATTTCCAGCAAACGAGACGCAAAGTTTTCAGTTTGAAATATTTTCCTTTCTTCTTAGGTTTATTTTCGTATTCAATAGAATTAAATTACGGAAAAAGTCTACGAACGTATGTCCGAAAAAAATTGTTTGCGATTTCTGTCGTTGAAAAATAAAATTATTCTCGCAGATTACCATTATGTGTTTTTATCAGTACTATTTTTAACCTTTCTCAAGAAGGAGATACTTTCCAATCTCTAAAAAATACTTCAGATAATCAGAAGCGCTATTCTGGTTCTTTTTAAGGAAGTTTCTTTTTCTTTTCCTGCGGCTTAAAGACTTTTTGATTAACTGCGTAATTCCGGAAAGACGTAGTAAAAACATCTTGAACAGATTGTGAAGAGATTATTTGAGACCACAAATTAATGAAATATCTTTAAGTGACACTAGGTTTTGAACCAAAACCTTTTAAAAGAATTACATTATATTATAATACATTGTAATACATCTTTATTTTAATTTTAAATATTATAAATAAGCCTTTTAAAACTGTATTACGTTTTGTTAAAAGTTACCTACCTCACTAGATAGAAATGAGCTTTTCGCCGCTAATTCTATTTCGCCGACATTTTCCGTCGTGGTTAATCTATGCCGACCGTAGAGGTGGGTCATTCCACTTATTTTACGAACTCAGTTCCAATTCCGAGTTCAGCCACATGGATTCGATTCCTTAGACTCGGTCCTTCGTTCCTTTCGATCCGCCTGGATCCACCCTTCCGGAAGCAGTTTCTGACTCCAATACAAAATCTAAACCGTTCCTTGAGTGAGTTCGGAACGAGTGAATCTAGATTTTCGAACTCGGAGTTAGTCCACCGTCTTCGGATTCGGATTCATTGGACTCAGTCCGGCCGAAATGACCCTCCTCTGTACCGCGCCTACCGTGAATTGTCGAATATTGTCAACCGTGTCGAAAATATTAACGTGTATTTAATGTTTAATAATGTTTACTAAATAATAATCATTAAAGTAAATAATAATGTAAATGGTAACTTACTTAGTGTTGAGTTTTTCTCTTGTTAAAAATTTAACCACATCAACGACTGTATTAAATAACATATTCTTAATGGTTTTATATCAATGCTTCGAGAGCTTTTGATGCAAATAACACATAAATAATGTCAAAACTTCCCAACTCTACTGAGCAACTGTTAAGCCGAAATTTTGCCTCGATACTATTCAAATGCACAAATACGTTTTTCGCAACAAAATTTTAGATCAAATTCATTTTAGCAATTCGAGTTTTGAGGACTAAGTTACCCCGAACAAAGGACTAGTTATAAAAAGTGTCAACAGAAGCCGAAATGTCAAATGTCATTATTAGTTTGCGATCTATTTTACGCGAATCAAATATTGAATGTCAAAATATGTTTTTTTGTATGTTTTAAATAAAACTGAAGAGAACCTTTAATATTTTTACTAATTATAAGGTAAGTTTTGTACTGTTTTTTTACGGACGAGAAACGTCAAATATCAAATGTACGAAACCAATAAGGTGCTTTCGTGGCATCAGCAAAAGTCAAGCTAACACATTATTCTCAATATATTTTTAAGGCACATGTTTGTAAAGTATTAAATGTTGATTTATGTATTATTTTTTAAAACAAATAATATGTATTCATAATTAATAAATTTTTAACTATGTAATATTTTTTTATTGAATGTTTTTACTTTGATGTCACTTTATTGTCTTAAGAGTAGGCGGGCACTATTTTATTGTCTATTGAAGTGGGCGGCCATCTTCATAGGAAATATAAGAAGTTTAACGATAAAAAAAGTTTGGAAACAGGCAAACAGAATGCTCAACAAATCACTTGGCTGATCGATGCCTCAGATTGATCATTCTGAAAGTTGGAAACAAAAAGAAGATTGAATATATATTTTTAATTATTTTAAAATGAACTCTGATCTATATTTATTTGGTAGAAAAATAACCTTCGTGTGGCATTCAATGATAAATATATTCACCATTTTATAAGCTACCCTTGTCAGGGAAATAGAATACTTAAGTAGAATGTGGTTTCGCTTTTAAAATACTAACTTATGGATTACGTAAAGAGTAACAAAATAAATTCATAAAGGGGTAACTGTAAGGACGATGTTAAGGGTTTGAGAGTACCTACAAGCTTAAAAAATATTATAATTTCTTCAAAGATTGTTATTCACTTTGTGGCGTCATTATTAATAGATGAATTAAAAAATACTTTTTAATCACCACTTTATTAATATACACATATCAGAATGTTTCGAAGGCAGAGCTTTCCTCGTCAGGAATATACAGTATATAAAAAATTAATAATGTCAAGTATAGATAAATGATAAACATAGAACACAAAAATATACGAATAGACAAATTAAAAACATTAAGAAAAATTGATTAAAGTAGGTAATAATTATACAAAAAGTTAATAAAAAATTATTATAAAACAAGAAATTTATATTGGAAAATACAATAATAAATTATTTTCATTATTAATATTAATATGAAAATAAATTCAAGGGATAACTATTTAAAAAAATTATTATTAATTATATTTAATTGACTATTAACACTTTTTATAATTTCTATATTTCTAATTTTCTAATTTTAAACGACTTGTATTTGTACGTAAATTTTTTCAAAATTTATTTATGTCAAAAGAATGATTGGTTTCCAAAATATAATTGGCAAATTAAGAATTATTATTGTTACTTAAATACCTTAGGTATTCCTCAACTCTAATATTAAAACTTTTTGAAGACTTTCCTATGTAAAAAAAAAGTTGCAATCATTACAAATTTATATAGCCCCGATTTATTTATTTTCCAAATACTATCCAACCAGTTTTTTATACTAATAATCAATTAAAAAAATGTTTTAAATAATAAGGGGAAAGATATGTGTATATTAATAAAGTGGTGAATAGAAAGTAATTTTAAATTAATTTATTTAAAAAATATATATTAATACTATCCCTAAAGTAAAAACATATTTTAAAAAAGTTCTCTAGCTATATTATGTGTCGGTATATAAAACGTATTAATGTAGAGTAAAACGGAAAATAATGTAATTAAAAACATGATGCGTACCATCAAGCCACCCTCTCCCACCACAGTGGGGCAATATGAACAATGAAAATAGTAAAAAAAAACTTTTGTGTAGTGTACAAGTTTTGTAATTACGCAACAGAATATTCAGCCTTTCAGAACTTTCAGACCAAATTATTAAGCAATAAAAATAAAGCTAGTATTAAGTTCTTTAATGGCCGTTCTTCGCAACCCTTCCGAGCAACCGTTGGGCTGAAATTTAGCCTCAACAATGTTCAAATGCACAAATACGCTCTTCCCAACGAAATTCTCGATCAAATTTACGATCAATTTAGGATATCGATTTTTGTGGACTATGTTCCGCTCAACAGAGGATTAGTTATAACAGGTATCAACAGAGTGAAAATATTTCAGCTAAATGTCAAACGTCATAATTAGTTTGTGATCTATTTTTGCGATTCAAATATTGAATTACAAAGATTTTTTTTTCAGTTTTCGAATGTGAAAAACATATTTTACTTATTATGAGCTAAGTTTTGTGTTATTTTTCACGAAGGAGAAACGTCAAATATCAAATGTACGAAACGAATTATCACTTTATTCTCATCATATTTTTAACGCATAAGTTTGGGAAGTATAAAATGTTGGTTTATGTATTAGTTTTTAAAAAATGATGTGTATTCATAATGAATACAATATTAACTCACCTATGTTAATTTCACATGGATAGTTATTACTTTGATGTAATTATGAAAGTTAGCAGGCACCTTCATAGACAATTTAGGATATTTAATGAAAAAAATGGTTGAAAACAGGCAAATAGAGCGTTGCTCAACAAAACACTTGGCTGATCGGCGCATCAGATTGATGATTTGAAAAACTGGGAAGAACGCCGTTAGTATTTTAGATTTGTTTTTTTTTTGTGGCAGCTGTTTCAACGTTTGAAGTTTAACCAGTTTTAAAATGGTTAAAAACTTTGAAACAGCTGTCACAATAATAAAAAAAAATAAAACACCTACAGAACTTAGAACAACATTATGATATACATATTTACCTAATCCAAGGCTTCACAATCTCTGTTCTACAATTAGTGTGTTTAATTTCTCAGTTATGTATATATTCCTAATACAAGAGGTTTATCGAAAACAAAAACTCTACATGAATAGCAAGCTTTAATTAAATATATCTACTGTATTAACAATAATAATAATATTTAGATGATTTACAGAGCGCCGTTTTTTTTCTTACTATTATCTATCTTATCACTAACTATGGACAATCCATTATTACCTTTTTTTTTACATGAATACCGCACAGGAGTCATAACTGCTCCACACCGTCTGGAGTCAGTGAGACTATGGCATGCCCAATTGGGGAATGTTGTGAGGCTGAAGGTATTGGGGAGGGGAAGTAGAAGGAGAAGAGGATGGTGGAGAAATGCCTGGCTATTCAGATCTGGTCACCAAACACGGCTAAAAGCCATTTCAAGCAACGTTTCAATTCTGAATGGTGGTCTTTCACCAGGGCAATACTGAGAGTATCTTCCACTCTGGAATGTGCGCAAATATACTATATATAATTTTTAAATTAATTAATCGTGAAACAGCACAAATTAATTAAATAAAATTTACTTGCACACGCCGGGATTTGAACCCGCGACCTTCGGATTCGTAGTCGAGGGTCTTAACCCCTCGACCATGGAGGCCGTTCACCGGTTCATCGATCTGTAATAACAAATTGTATGTTCAATCCATTTGATCCATGAACGTGATGCCACGTTAAAATACACAGGTTATTAATTTATGTACAGACAAATAATATTATTCAGGACCATACTTACCTGGCAGGTCACTTGAGTTAAATACTGTTTATTAGCGAAATTTATATACGGTTCTGCACGCAAAGGACATAATTTTCGAAAACACAAGTTATTGAAGATATTATTTAATCCTATAACAAGTTGAGTTTCTATAGAACTTTCCGGAATTCCATATATATTTTAAGCTGTGTAACTAAATGCTCAAAGCTGTTTACGTAAATCAAACTGCCATGATCTCGAACAAAAAGCAATAGCAGACATTAGCCAAACAGTTCTGAAAACATGATTTACGGCCTCCCAAAGTTTACCAGACATGCGAGCTTAATAAAAACGGTCGAAAAAGCAGCACAAATTGATTCAGGTATATTTCCTTCGGTGTTGTGTTGCCTAACATCAATCATGGTTTATTCTCGGTTACTCGGGACCAGGGTACGGGCATTAAAATAATTAATCTAGATTCCTGACAAAATCTGAAAGAAAGCTTTTAGTAGCTTTAAAATACGTAATATACAGGAATTATACATTTTGCGTGAAAGTATCGCTTAACGTGACGCTATTTAGTATCGCGTAAGTGTTTTTATTTCCAAGAAGCTTTCCAGTGGAAAATTCAACGGCTGTTAACAATTTGTGAAAATATTACGAATTCTTAATTTCAATCGAATGTCTTGTAAATCGCTAAAACATCAAAAATGCTATCAACTTTATTTAAATATTTATTAACAACTCTCATAGTGAAGAATGAAACCGAAAAGACACATAAAAGAAAAAGATAAGGGTAGCAATTGAGAACCGAAATAAGGACCGCGACTCGAGTCCCAATTGCAACCGTTATCTTTTTCTTTTCTTTGTCTACGATTTCATTTTTCATTTTTAGAGTTGTTAATATTACCTTTAATGAGGTTTACGTGATTCAATAAGTTATTCCATATTTGTATATTAAGCCCGTACTTGAAAACAAAGTCAACAGATGTCCCAAATAAATAAAAATCGGATAGTTATATCAGAGACACTATCTAAAGATTACAAATAAATTCTGGTAGAATCTTGTAGTCATGATAAAATGGTAGTAGCCAAAAATATATGGGAATTAAATGAAGACGAAATTAACAGTTCTTAGATATCGAAGCTTGATACCGATAAAAATTGGGGATCGGATTGGGGTAGCTGTAGCTCAGTGGATTAGAGCTCAAGGTCCCTGATAGACCACGAGTTCCTGCGTTCGAGTCCCAGTTGCTATTGTTATCTTCTTCTTTTCGGTTTCGTGTTTCATTTTATAATGGTTGTTAATATTCAATGATTAAAAATATATTACAATGAGATTTATCATTTATTTATTTATATATATATAAATATATAAATGATAAATATATATATATAAATATTTCTACATGTTTCGATAGTATATTTATATATTTTAAATAAAGTGGTATATACAAAGTGTATTTTCAATTATATAATTAATAATGATGCCACAAAGTTATAAAGCATTTGAAGAAAATATTTATTTATTTATTCAAGCCTAGAAGGCTTTTACATATCCATACATTTATCACATAGTTTTACAAAGGAGTACAATAATGTACACATAAAATAATAAATTAAGTGTAAAAGAAGTATGTAGGTACAATCTTCAATAAGTTATTCCAAATTTACTATTTAAATAGATTTTTCTATCGATTTCCATATCGTATTTTCTAATTTACACCTTTACTACCGTACACCTTCGACTAAACATTTTAGTTTGGCTCCCATTCAATGCGGGGAAATGTGTGGGGGCCATTACGTGACCAGCACAGGCACGAGGCCATCAACGATGCCAAAATTAAGTTAGCCTCCCAAAAGCGGGACATACTGTTCAGGGCCTGCAATTTACATGTACTTATATATTATAATAGTGGGGACAACCAACGCGCGCTTACATGATCCCGGGTATGCGATGGTTCATATTGTCCTTGCTTAATAAATACCTGTATCTACTAAATAATCAATTTTTTTCCAGTTCCCGATTTCGAAAGATATACATTATTTTTAAAATATAAACGTTCACACACTTACGCATAGGTAAAGAAAGGGCTTTATAAAAAGTGTTAAAAGGATCTTGTCAATCTTGACACTACATAACTGTTTTTTTTGTAAATTAATAAGAAATACCTTGTTTACACCACTGTTGTTAATATATAAATATCAACATGTTTCGAAAGCGCAATTTTCATCAGGATGCACAGTATGATAATAATAATATTAATAATAATAATTTTAAGTAATTATAATAATTTTAAGAAAAAATAATAATTTTATTGAATAATAATAATTTTAAGTAAAAATAATAATTTTAATTAATAATAATAATTTTAAGCAATAATAATAATTTTAAGTAATAATAATAATTTCAAGTAATGACAATAATTTTAAGTAATAATAATAGAATTTGCCAACCGTGTTATGGAAACAATTCATTATTTTGACATAAATAAAGGTTTAAAATTTTTACGTACTAATACAACAGGTTTACAATTCATTAAATTTGAATTTTTAGAAATTAGATAGACATTTAAACATTTTTTTTAATATCTAACTCATATACATCTATTATTATATGTATATACCCCCGATTTATCTAAAATATTATTTTTGTCTTTGTTATTTAAAATATAATTATTTTAATTTATTATTAGTATAGAAACCTGGTTGGATAGCATTTGCGATGTTTTTAATTATTAAATTTCTAGTATTATTATTTAAAAACAATATTTTTCTCCACTGTTTACTAAAATCTGTGGATATACGTATGATTTAATAAACTTTTTCTCAATCTTTTTGTTTAATATATCATCTATTAATTTAAATAATTATTGATGAATTTTAAATAAAAAAGTTAAGTATGTTACTTTTCTTCTGTTTTCGAGAGTATATATTTTGAGTGTATTTAGCAAGAATGTATAGTTTATGTGTTGTATTGGTATGTGTAGTTTGAATAAAGCGTAAAAATTTGCGCTGGACGCGTTCAATATTTTTTTATATGAATGAGATAGTATGGGGACCACACTATTGAATTGTATAAATATTTTATTATGTTCATAATCCTCCTCATTACGGATTCTTATTCGAGATGGACTATAGGTGTTGTGTTGGTGTTACTGATACTTACGTTATCTTCATAATTGTTATGATTTCCTCAACTTCACGTTTACTTAGCCATATTTTGATGCTGTTTTTTTAACTTTTGTATTGTATGTCGCAGTTTGCAATTCTTTGAAATAAAAATAAATAAAAAGCCCTGTAGTATCAATGGGCATTACGCTCATTGGGTAGAGAAGATTATCTCCACATTTATACACCTCTAACCACAGTTGACACAGAAAGAGGGAGAAATATTCCCTGGTACTGTACACAAAAAATTTATAATACGATATGATCATTTGGAAGAGCATTATACAATTCTGTTACAAGTTTTAGAATTTATTGTTTTTCTGGCCAAAATATGCATTTAATATATGAATATTAAATAGATTTTAGGTTTCTATCCTTGTAGTGTAAGAGTATTGTAAGAGTATAGGTCAGTATGGTACGTAGATTTTTCCCTTAAATTTGAGCAGAGCATTTAATAAATCGAGTTTTACAGTACTGAAAACATTAAAGTTTTTTTTAATTTCTTTTGTAGGAAATCCTACAGGTACTTTTAAGAAGTTGAGCTTAACAAATCGTAAGTGCGCTCCTAGTATTTGGAGACGTTAATTGAGTTTGTAGGAACTTTTATTAAATGCTAAGACATGTAATTCGCCTCACTGAAAAATCATCGAAGGTTTTCCAATGAAGTGACGATACCCATTTTTTTATTTGGAAAACTAACAGATACAATAATTATTACGTATGGTAAATATATTTTAAAAAAAATGAACTAATAATTGATTTTCAATTAAGTATTTAAATTATTTAATTTAAAAAAAGTTACAAGCTTAGCCTATGAGGTTAGGATAATGGGAGGAAGGGAAAGGGAAAGGATCTAGTATGCGTAGAGTAATATGTATTGTGTGAATGTTATTTATTGATTTTAGGTTTGAAATTATAAGGGGCTGAGTTGAAGAAGTGTTAAAAATGTGTGAAGCGCGGTGAATAAATATGTTTTTTGTATTTTTAAGTAAAGTTAACCTTTATTTATTCCATAAAAAGGTTACAATTACCTGAATTCATCACGTTGTGATTGCGCCAGTGAAGAAAACATAATATTTCACAACATTAAATGAACATGTTAATGAAATAACCATTTTCCAGTAGTTGACCGACAAAAACGTTTTAATTTTCTGCATTTCGATTGTTAGCACTTTACGCTAGTCATAGATTTAGCTCCCACTTACACAAACGCTAAACAAATGGTTTAAACACACTTTTTTGATTGATTTATTTTAACCTTTTGACCCCTGTAAAAAATCAGACTCTTACAATCTTTACAATTTTTTTCTCGTAACTATAAAGATTTAAAAATGTATCTAGGTATGTGTTGTTTTTTAATGGTTGTGAATCATCTCTATTTTTTTTCTGCTAGGTTGCAATTCTTATTCACGTCATAAAAACCGTAAATATATTGACAGTTCTCGTTTTGGCGGTCACCCTCGGTCCGGGATATAGTATATTATTTTTGTTTTGTTTTACGCTTCGCACTGTAAATACAAACTATGGCAAGTCGGAAATTCAAGACTTTGGGTTATGACAGATTTTTGGAGCTTTTAAAACATTTTTTTTTTTTTACATGAATACCGCACAAGAGTCCTAACTGCTCCCAACCGTCTGGAGCCAGTGAGACTATGGAATTCCCAATTGGGGAATGTTGTGAGGCTGAAGGTATTGGGGAGGGGAAGGAGAAGGGGAAGAGGAAGGTTGGGAACACCTGGCTATTCAGATCTGGTCACCAAACACAGCTAAAAGCCATTTCAAGCAACGTTTCAATTCTGAATGGTGGTCTTTCACCAGGGCGATATTGAGAGTATCTTCCACTCTGGAACGTGCTTAAATATACTATATATTATTTTTAAATTAATTAATTGTGAAACAACACAAATTAATTAAAATTTACTTGCGCACGCCGGGATTTGAACCCGCGACCTTCGGATTCGTAGTCGAGAGCCTTACCCCTCGACCATGGAGGCCGTAATAATCCATTAAATATATGGTTGTGCATTTTGTCTATTGATAATAAATTTACGATCACAACAACTTTTGGTTATTTATTGCAAATAACAGAATACACGGAATCTCCGTATAATGGATTTGGAGAGCCAGGAAGCTAAGATCCTTTCTATACAATGGTAATAATCTATCTGCTCTGACCTTTATAACTCTCATATATCACTTCTGCACTATCTTACCAATCGTGCCAATTATGCGAAACAATCAAAAATAAGGTATTACATGTACAACATTAGAAAAACAGGTTAATTGACCATTGCCTAGAGTGCAAGACTGTAACAAAAGTTTATTTACAAACAAAAAATGGAGAATTTTTTTATTTATAACATTGCAAAATTCCATACTTAACCCACCTAATAAATCATCAAAATCGACGTTTTTCTAATTGTTATAGTATTGCATTCACAGTGCGATTTTTTCGTGTTACGCGTCGTGTACTTTTTTTGTGTGCGATTGTATTTTAAATAATGCTACTTTATTATTTTAGTATCATGTTTTATCCTTACTAATAAAATTAACCCAGTGAGACATAAAAATAATGCAAAAAATGATGAAAAAAAAGGCATTTAGCAAAAAAAATGTACGCACAAAAAAGTTCAAATAGTTTTCGTTAATCATACATAATATAATATATGATTCATATGTTTAAAAAATAATGCAGTCATCAAGGAGATAACGGATTTTGGGGGAGCAAACAAAAACACAACTAGATTATGGTTGCGTAAGTATTAATAGTGGCATCTTTTAATATTGCAGTACAGCACTGTTTTAGTGAATACTCGTATATCCTTTAGAATTATAACGCGTGAATGGATTCTCAAAAAAAAAATTAATTCGGTCTCAAATAATATGTAATTGTTAGATGCCTATTTAGTATTTCCATTTTTTTTCATTTAGCTAAATTAATTTTATGCTGAGGCAGCAAAAAACCAACCTGCGTTCCTCCCATGAAATTTGGGCTTCCAGAATAAAATTAGTACCGATTCCTATAATATTAGTATTATAAAATTTGAAACGCAATTTGTTGCATGCCTTGCTAAATTCTGTACCGGGCCTTTGTGTAATGGAAGGAACGCAATATTTTCATGAAAATGTTTACGCTTACATGTCAAAGAGGATTATGGTCCAGTTAAATATAAAAATATCGCTGAAGTCATAACATTAAAAAATCAATGCTCGTATTTTGAACTGCATTGTAACTCAATTATTAATATAACTTTTTTACGTGCAAATTATATTGATGAACAATTTTTTTGTTCACAAGCCATTTTGTTTTAGGCTATGTTTCTAAATATTTTAAAGTTTAATGCAATTGTTTTCAGATCGCAACCCTATTTTCATAAGAGCTATGTCGCTTTTAAATATCTATTATGTATAATATAACCCATTAAAAAAATTATAAAGTTTTTAAAGGAACATATTTAACAGAGTTGAACAGACTTACACAAAACTGAGAAGTAACATGTAGTTGTTTTTGAAACACAAGTAGCTAATAGAAAAATTATTGGTAAAATATTTCTTTCATCATTAACGAAGATAACATTAACAAACCTCAATGAAACATTATTTTTTTATGTGATACCACACAAGAGTCCCAGCTGCTCTCAACCGTCTGCAGCCAGTGAGACTATGGCATCCCGAATTGGAGTATATTGTGAGACTAAAGGTATTGAGTAGGGGAAGGAGATCGGGAAGAGGAAGATGGGGAAGTATCTGACTAATCAAATCTGGTCATCAAACATGGCTAAAGCCATTTCAAGGAAGGTTTCGATTCGGAATGGTGGTTTTTCACCATGACAATACTCTACCACTCTGTAACGAGCCACAAATATACCATATATTATTTAAAATTAATAAATTCGGAAATAACAAAATTTAATGAAATGAAATTTACTTTCGCACTCCGAGATTTGAAACCGCGACCTCCGGATTCGTAGCCAAGGATCGTAACTACTCAACTACGGAGACCGTCAAAAAATAAAAAAATAAAATCTTTGTCCCCTGTGTTACCGGGACAACACTCTCCCTAATTGAGCTATTGAGACGAGAAAATCAATTGATGAATTTTTAATATTATTCTCAATTTTTACCATTAACTTAACTATTTTATTTACTTCCTCTCTCTTTTACTATGCCAAATTTCATTGAAATTTGTTTAATCATCATTATCAATGATTAAATATTACAAGGAGCTTTATAAGGTTCGAGAAGCTATCCCAATAAATTTAAAATTTATTTTTCATTTTGTGCAAGATTTTAAAAATAAATGGCTCGTAAAATATTTTACTCTGAGAGAGGGTAAATCTCCACACCCTTAACGACATCCCAACAATGCGAGAATTAAAGTTCGGTAAAGCTCTAAGCCCGATAAGGCCAATGAACTTACCGTAACACCTGCTACCTGCTCGCTGCTAGCACCCGAGCCCCGATCGCCGTAACACCTCCGCGTTAACGACCGGCTCAACCAGTGGTTCCAGTAGCCCGCGACAAACGGCGGACAACGTAGGTACTGTCCCGTCTACTGTCTGCTGTTTTGCTTTCCTGCTCGGTACAACGAAACTGTAATATTATCAAATATAACCTAAGTAAATACAAACTCCAATGGTCCTCTGAATGGAATATGGCTTCTGTAACAACAGGTCATCAGTACTAATTAATACAACATTTTATTCCTGTCAAGCCTTGGTTTCATTAATGTACTTGCATGCCAAAAAAATATATTTCCTCCATAACTCAAATGAGATTAGGCCAAACTTCTTATCATAGTCATCTAGCCAAGTTTCACATAATCTGCTCGCATTACTATGATTGTGGGTCAGAGGATACTCTGGACCATAATTTCTTCGAGTGTTCTATCAATGACCAATTTCCAAAAATTATAAGTGAATGGGTAAAACTTAAAAATGAGCCCCCTACTAGTATGGCTTCCCTTCTAAGTCTCAACACCCATCAAATTAACAATTTGCTATCAAAATATATCTATAAAAATGGCATTAAAATTTAAAGTCACTGGGAATCAAAAACATATAAATTTACGCTGTAACTTTTTTGCTACAATTTTATTAGCCCACATATTATATCCCGTTTAAAAGTAACCAATTTTAAGAACTAACTAACTAACTAACTAACCATCACGCCGTTTCCCCGCAGGGGTAGGCAGAGAGGACGGACTGCCAAACAACTCGATCTTGGCATACATTTCTTGCTTCATTCACATTCATACAACGCCTCATACATTCTCTTCTGTTATTCCGACTTCTGACGTGGCCCGACTCGAACATTTGATTCACTTGATCGTTCCATGTCTTCCTCGGGCGTCCCCGGCTTCTTCTTCCATTCACATTCATGTCATATATTCTCCTTACACTCCTCTCTTCGTTCATTCGCTCTACATGCCCAAACCATCTAAGCGTCCCTTTTTTAATCTTGCTCACTACGCTTACATCAGCCTTGCATTCTTTACGAATCTCAACATTTTTCACTCGATCATACATGGTTTTACCACACATTCGTCTCAGAGATCTCATTTCTACAGCATTCAGTCTACTTTCATCCTTCCTCTGCCAGTTCCATGCCCCACTGCCATACATCAAGGTTGGTATCAGCACTCCATTGTGGACTGCTAGCTTCGCTTCCTTGGACAACTTTTTGTTTGCGCCAACCGCGTTCAGTCCTCCGTTAATGGAGTTTCCTGCATTCACCCTTCTTTCAATATCCCTATCAGTCTTTCCATCTCTCGTAAACATACTTCCCAAATACACAAACTCTTCAAGAACAATCTGTACTATTAAAAACAAACTGATTAAACATGGCCCGGATCGCCCTTAATGGATGAAAGCTATAAAATAACAAAAATACATAAAATTTAACCTATATGATTTTTTTTTATAAAAGTTTACACTTGTCTTTTTACGACAACGATATCGCTACCTTAATTAGTCCATTATAATAATTTTTTTGCGAGATACAAATATATGGTATGAATTTTTACTTTTAACATATATTTTGGATCTACTTTAGATACAAAATAAATTTATGCAATAATATTTAATTTTTTTATAAAATAAAATAAATTTGCAGTACTATTTTGGACTGCTATTGTTTTAACATTGAAAGATTCGATCGAAGATCTTTGTTATGAATCGCAAATAAATTTACAATTCAGCTTTGCTAGCCAAACATAATTTTCCTTGATGCAATTTATCCTACGGACATGATAAAGAGTAAAAGATTTGGGTAATTTGGTGGAGGAGAATTGGTGCAGGTCATAGTGGCATGCTGATGGTAATCAGCCAGTCGACGGCATCAGGAGTCACTTGGTTGAGAACAGATGTGCCATAGGGAAACTGATGATAGGGACATTCTTCTACGATGTGTTCTGCTGTTTGAATATGTCTACATTCACAAAGTTCGAATTCCTATAGGCCCCATTTGTCGGCTGTAGCTGCACCGGATGCGGTTTAATGAGGTTCCCGTCTTCCGAGGGAGAGAGAACCCTGGCAATTTAAAAGAAGGGTCTACAACAAGGTCTTTATTTACCACGTCCGAAGTCTGCCACTGAGTTCACCACTCTTGAGGGGAGTATCGTGATAGAATCAGTATTTAAAAAAAAATCCTGGACGTCAGGCGGCTCGCCTGGAGGTTTGCAAGGTCATCTATGAAGATTATGGTCCAGTATTAAACATTCAATAAATCCAAAAAACCAAAAATATACGTATAAAACTATCCGCCAATAGGAGCTCTTGCCAGTTTGAAATAGAAATAAAAAAAATACAAATGTTTGACTCTTTGAGAGCCGAAAAAGTATTTTGAAAATTTTCAAACTATCAAATGTGCCCACGAACTAACTAACTAACCATCACGCCGTTTCCCCGTAGAGGAAGGTAGATAGGACGGATTGCCATACAACTTCATAAAATAGAAAAAATATATATATATAAAAACATAGATGTTACATTTTAGTATATGCAAGTAGTTTAGTTGTACAAATAGAGGTTAGGTTGTAAAGGATGTTTTTTAAGTGTTTTATAATCCAGGTAAGAGAAAACATATATATACACAAAATATTGCAGTAAATCAACGGTTCCAACTAACAATGTGGGATGTGTAAATTGATAACTTTGCATAAGAGCTGTAGTAGTTGCAATAATATGTTTTTCAAATGAAATAAATAGTGGTTTATGCCAAATATCAAAAACTACATCCTCGTATATCTCGAAAACAATAAAAGTGTAGACGTGGAACTCTAAACACATAGAAACGAAACTTTAAATAGCTCTAATAAGAAGTTACCATTTGCACATCCGACATTAATCGTTGAGACCGTTGAAATGTGTTATCCGAGTGTAGAAATATTATCCATGTGCACTGTGTTAGTAACATACCAGTACAGAGTCTAAATACGCGATTTTAATTATAGTATTCTTCAACACATTATTTAATTACGCCTTGCTTTTTATAATACAAAAACCGGTAGGCTTCTCCCTTTTAAACATCGTTCAACTTAAGTATTCTGTTAAATGTTTCGTTATTTTTAATTACGTTTCTTTCTGTGGTTGTTTTTTCAGTGGTGCCTCCCACAACCATCCACTCATTTTCCTTTATTGTGGGCACCGGGCGGAAACTGCTGGGGGTGGCTATGAAGCGTAATTGTTTATGTAAGGGATGAAGTGCGTAATAAAATTATGCAGGGCTTAACGGCCCGTACACACGGGACGTGAGTCGTGTGACATTCTGCCTAAATGATGGACTGGTATGAAAATCCTAAGGACTACATTGAATGTCAATGCGGAGTTATTATTCATATTTTTACCATTAAATGAGAAATTTGAAATATTATTAAGGGTTGGGTTTTGGGGTGGTTTCAGAAGGCCAGCAGTCCGCAGTGCGGTTCGGATATCGGTGAAATGATGAATGTTGAAAAATTTTAGTAGAAATATATCTGAAAATCTGAAGCGTATGTGTGGTGAAACCGTGTCATATGTCGCAAAAATAAGGTCGGGGGATCAGGATCTACAATAATTGACCCACTACTAAAGGCACAGTAAACAGTAAACAGAGTCATCACTAGGAAACACTTCAGGTATCCTAGTGCATTGTTCAATAAAGATTTTTATGCTCTGGAGGTGCGACAAAGTTTCATATGAAAGTCATCATAAATGTACACAAAAATGTAGAATATATTAGTAAAATCGAAGATATATATCAAATCAGAAGCCGTACCAGAAATGAGAGTGCTACCACAATGTACCAAAAAACAAACACTTATCCTGCACCAAAAATCTGGAATAAAATCTGACCAGGGAAGAATGGAGTCCAAGAACCTGTTAAAAAATAATACTTAAATTTATAAACCAGTATATTTTGAATAGTACATTTTTTTTTCTTACTTCCATACTTCCCTTTATTCTAGTACAATTTCGGAACTCACCGAAAAGAGCTACAACAATAAATTAAAAATAATAAAACACCCTACAAGTCGATATTTTGATACCCACCACATATTTAATTCCTTGGAACAGGTAAATTTTTTTTTACGGTAACTCCACACAGGAGATCTTTAAGGAAATAATTTCCCTCAAGGCCTATATCATCTTTGGGAATGCTGTGTGAAGGGTCTTTTAGAGGATATGAAGGAGTGAACTTGGGTCTTGAAGAAACCCATGTTGTAGGATGGAGGAAACACAATGGCCGGCAGATCATTCCACATCCGAGTTGTTGAACACAAGAACGAGTTGTAGAAGGGACCCGTTCTCATGTGACAAATGTCGACTGTGTGCAAATGTTGGGCACGCGTTTGGCGTGTTTCCCGACTATGCACCGGTGCCGATGGGATCAATGACGCTAGTTCCTCAGAGCATCTTCCATTAAAATATCGGTAAAACAAGGACAGCATTCCCACCTGACGTCTGTGCTCCAAAGATTGCAACCCGTTAGTTAAGATAGGCGAATCTATCAAACGGAACGCCCGTTTCTGCACAGAATCAAGGGTTTTTTCAGATATTTTGGGACTCCCGACCAGAGTTGGCTGCCAAATTCTACAGTGGGGCGCACTTGCGATTTGTACAGGGTCAGTAGTTGTGTACTGTTAAAGTGTCTGCGGGCTCTGTACAGTACGCCCAGCATCTGAGAGGCTAACTTTACTCTGGTTTCGAAGGAGCCCCCATACCTGAGCTGGTCATGTAAGGTTACACCAAGCATATTAATGGAAGGCTTGTTGGGAAAATTACTTCCATTAAAGGAGACTATGTCAAGCTAAGAAATAATATGGACCAGGAAAACATAATGCAACTTCAATTTACATACCTCGATTGGTGATAAATTACTATATTTTTCAAATACAAATGTCCCAACAATAAATGCCAATGTAAGTTAATAAGTAAACACAAAAATGAATGTATTATATTAAATTATGAACACGGAGTATGCGGTAGGGGTAGATTATGTGACATTCCACCCTGTAAACTTTACACCTGCCAGGAATTTTTTTTTTCGTTAATCGATTTCAGGATGAAAAGAGACGTGGAGTTAGGACAAACCTTTTTTTAGGAAAACTGTTTTTCCAATTGAGTCTATCCGTTTGATCTGTCTGTCCCCCTAATTCCCAAATAAACCTAGTTTTTTGAAAACATGCTTGTATTTAGTAGAGGCTATCTCCTATATTTTGATGTAATTTTATAAATTAACATAACATCACAAATTCCGTAACCATGTTGAAGGATGAGATGAAATAAGTAGCAACACATTTTTTATAATAATTCTACAATACTAACTTTTGTTATGTAAAGTTTTGAAGATTTTTTTTGTTTTACGTAACTTATTGAATTCATCCTGCCAATGAGAACAAAATCGTTAATAATAAAAATAATTCAAATAATAAAACAAAATCAACAATGTAGTTTTTAACTTAAAGTCGCACACGACAAAATACGTTTTCCCATGGCGTAAATGTACCACCTCATTTGCGCAACATCCCTAGGGAAAAATACTTCTACTGCAGTGGCGTGCAATTCACGAAGGATGAAAATATGTGCCTATTCCAAGAAAAACGAATCGTTAAATAATTTTCAGTAAAAAAAAATTTTTATGCAAAATTGTGAATATATATTTTTTTCTGACAATCGTTCTTTTACAATCGTACACTTTTAGAAAAACAATAAAATTACTATCTCTATATATTCAGTGCATAATTCATACTCGAACTTGAAAAACTGCACACAACCTGCCTTTGATCATAAAACAGCTTACGAGAAACGTCAGAACAATTGAAGACCATAAGTGCATAGTAAAAACAATTAAAGATCAATTCAATGTAAAAAATGTGTTCACTCGATTCAAAACAAATTTTCCTACACAAGGATTAAATTAACGTCTAAATTCGTACACATAATTAAAGTGTTCACATTTCTTTAAGATTTTAATAATAAATTTATGTTATGTTAATCCGAATGATGATCACTCCTCTTCTAAACACAAGCGCTCACTTTCATAAAAGAGAAACAAAAAATTATCTCATTTTAAGTGAATGTAAAATAATATAATTATACCTTTCTAAACTGAATAAATGATTAAAAAAAATAAACAAAATGTTATATTTGCTACTTTTAGATAAATTCCATTATAATTCAAACAACACGAACAGTTTTATTACAGTTTTGAACTACGTCATCGCTTTCCTCATAAGGAATATACAGAATATTATATGTACAATATTGGTATTCACTTTGTGGCGTCAATATTATTAAATGAATTGAAAATTAATTTGTAATCACCACTTTATTAATATATACATATCAACATGTTTTCATTTTTAAGAAACACCTAGGGTGTTTAAATTATAATAATTATTCCTAATTTTAAAACCAATCATTCTTTTGATATAAATAAAGTTTTAAATCTTTTACACACAAATGAAACTGCTTTACAATTAGACAAATTTGAAATTTTAGAAATTATAAAAAGTGTTAATATTCAATTAAATAAAAATAATAATTAAATATTTTTTTAAAAAAGCTATCTCTTGAATTTATTTTCATGTTAATATTATTAATAAAAATAATAAATCTTTTTATTTCTCTTATGAATTTGTTATTCAAGATTTTACAATAATTTTTAATAAATTACTTACCTACATTAATCAATTTTTGTTCATGTTTATAATTTGTCTATTCTTACATTATTGTGTTACATTACGTTTATCATTTGTCTACACTTGACTTTTTTTTGTATTCTATATATTCCTGATAAGGAAACCATCACTTTCGAAACATGTTTATATGTATATGTGATTACAAAGTAATTTTTATTTCATTTCAAAAGATATGTCCACGACTCACAGGTACATTATATTTGTACATCTCTATTTCAGTGTGTCCTTTTATGAAGCGATGGAAATCAAACCTCCTGAATTATTTCAGTCATCACGTAATAACCTCCAAACAAATTGGATATCAAAGCAAGAGAATGTACATGAATAAATTCATCCAAATATATTCCAAATCAAAAATTTACAATCAAATGTAATTTATTTTCCAATAGAGGCAGATATTTATTCACGAATTCGTACAGCGCATAAATATTAAGGTCTATTCGCATCTACTAGCACCGCGCAGTGCAGAACAGTACAGTGCAGATACAACATTAGTTGCTTACATTCTCTATGAATGCATTCGTATTACAGCGTACGAGCACCAGCCAAGATTGTTGGCTAGAATATTTTGACAATGCTGGCGGATGCTTGTGACGTCTGCTCCTGCGCACAGGTTGTACACATCACCTTTAGTGCCGCCATTTTAGCGTTACCGTCAAATGGCGCCCATAGCAGTACATTGCTCTATGGCCAAAGATACGCTGGGTGTAATTTTTCGTGTTCGGGTATGACGTGTGTGCATTGAATCTTTCAAAATGGCCATTTTATTATCATATTCCGCTGATTTTTGTGGACAATTAAATAAATGAGCGTGTAAGTTCTTTACTAAAATTCAATTATTATTTATTTTTATTGGGATTTAAAAACCTCATTTTAATATTTAATCATTGTAGAAAATGATATTAATATAACCCAAATGAAATATGAAAACGGAAAAAATGACAGAAAATAAAAAGATTTCAGTCGCATCTGGAACCCGAACTCAGGTCCTCTATATCAGGCCTATCCGGGACAAAAAAAATTAGCTTAGATTGTAAAGCGGTTGCCCCGAATAGGCAGAGGACTTGGATTCGAGTCCCAGATGCGACTGAAATCTTTTTATTTTCTGTAATTTTTTTCCGTTTTCACCAAACAATATTTTGATTTTTTAATTGTTAATTTTTATTAGGGTAGGTACAGCTTTTCAGCCTTTATGGAGTGCACGCCCCTGATGAATAGTTGCAGATATAGCTAAAACGAAGAAGATGAACAAAGAAAAATTGATTGAATTGGTTAGAGAATGTAGGTTTAAAAATAATAATAAATATGGGAAGAGGATTATAAAATCCTGAAACAAGTTTTGGCGGACGCGTCTGTGCTGTGCTGCATAGTGTCATGCGAATGCCGTTCCTGCACTCTGTGCTGTTCTGCACTGCGCGGTGTTGGTAGATGTGAATTGACGTGTGTAAAGACACAATTAATAATAATATTATGTTAACCATTTAATTAATTTCACGTGTGTATTTGACGACAAAAAATATTTGACGGCCATGTTTATTTGTCGCGCTAATAAATAATAAATACACATAAAATTTTGTACTGTTTGAATGAAAATTAACAATTAAAAAGACAAACAGAGCAATTCGGTTTGTGACAATACCAATTCTAAATAATAGAGAAACTCTGTTATGGCTAATTTTATCCTGTACAATAATATTATCATGACATAGAGGTCCATTTGATTGATTAGCCTATCTTAACAAACAGATTTCAATCTTTGGAGCTCAGACATCAGATGGGAATGCTGTCCTTGTTCTACCGGTATTTTAATGAAAGACACTCTAGAGAACTAGTGTCATTGATCCCTTTGGTACCGGTGCACAGTCGGGAAATATTTGTCACATGAGAACGGATTTCCTCTCTCCTACAACATGGGTCTATTTAAGACCCAGGTTCATTTCTTCCTATCCTCTAAAAGACCCTCCAAACAGCATCCCCAAATATGACATAGATCTTGAGGGAAATTATTTCCCTGGGGTGTGGGGAAACTGTAAAAAAAGTGGTTCCTAGTGTTACGTAACACAATTAAATAAGAGATTCTAGTCGTTGAAAGAAATATACTTCTAGCCACTAGTTTAAATTAAGATAAATCTAGCCGCTCGTCGGCGCTACAACCAATAAGGCACGTTTTCGCCGTACATCACCATTATTGACCAATTAGACAGCGTACGGCTTAATTTCCGGCGGCTGGACGGCGTGGACCAGCTAAGCGGACCCGCCATTACATCATTCCTAATCCAGACACGGAGTTGTCAAGCGCGTTCAGGTTCCTTGGGGCACGCGAACGCCCACCACTGGATTTCCTAATCCAGGCACCGAGCCAGCTGCGTGTGTGCCTTGAGCACGTAGCAGCCAGTTATTACATCGGCACCTTGTATACGCCTAGTCTTTGCTTAACTGTAATTGATAAAATCAGTGTTGGAGTGCATTTGCCTACCTGTGAGCCAGCGGAAGCTGTCCACGTTGGACTCAGGCATGCCGTCGGCGTCACTCGATTGCCATTTACTCATGTAAGCTGCTACTATATTTTCCTTCTCGTATATGTGCTATTTATGGCTGTGCCTTTTCAAATAACATGTCCGGTTGGAGAACCATCAGAGAAAGATTTGTCAGGAACAGATTATGTACCACCCTTTGTGGTGAATTCCGTATGTAATTTACCTGCCCATGTTTTGTTATAAGTATACCCTGAATAGAAAGTACACATCTCTTCATTCGAGTAGCTAGTTACGTATTCCAATCATAAGGCTGCGGCCGACCCATTGACTTTGAGATGACAAATGCAATGTTTTACCAGCTGAGCTAACCGGAGTGGAACCTGGGATCAGTCCTGCTTCTGGCCTCGAGGTGAGTATGTAATGCCTTCTTTTCACCAACCCTCTTCTTTTTTTTGCCCAACCGTAACACTAGCGGCCAACTTGGGGCCCCATCCTCTCCTCCTTCTTTACAGTGCCTAGTCCTTCTTCCCCTCTTCCCCACCGTAACTCCGGCGACCGACGTAGATTTGTCAGGTCATTGCTCGCCACCATAACACTAGTTAGATTTGTTTCTACGCTATGGTAATATCTAGTCAGAGAGCTCGCGGTTCTGTTTCCCGTTTCCAGAACCAGGTTCCTCGCATTACGATACAATATACAACAGCTTCATTTAGTGTCCTAGTGCCGCGACTTATATCTCATAAATTTAGTTAACGCAGAATGTATTGTAATGTAACCCGAGTTAACTACCCCAGCTGACCCTCACCTTCAAGAAGACAGTTCAGGACGCCCCTTACACCCCACACATCACCTTGTCTAGTAAATCAATACGAGTATGTTATGCTCCTATGTATCTTGCCATAAATAGTACATTGAACTCTAAAATAAGATTACATTATTTTATCTAGTTTTGTCTGATATCAATGCATTTGTACTCAATACAAATGTAAACATCCTATTGTATAACTGATAAAACTATCTTTAATTGTTGTTTGTTTCAAATAAACTTAAACACATCAGACTAGCTTAGGAGAGCTATATAAACGAGTGCATCACCCTAAGTGATTTAATATATCTTGTCGATTGAATCCAAGCACTTTGCTTGTCGTATTGCTCACTTGATAATTCCTTTTGGAATTGTATTTTACTCGTTGTTTGTATTTTGTAATATTATAAAATAAAGGATAATTACATCCAAATATTATTTTATTCTTTGACTCAAAGTGAAAAAAAAGTTAACTCCCACGAACAAAGTGTTATATTTTTCACTAGTATGAAGCCCACCTGAATATTTCTCAACAATTTGGAATCCTGAATATAAAGTATATATTGATAGTATAGAATGCATTCAATTAAATTCATAAAATATCTCACCTACAAATTCAATAACAACTTTCAATGTACCTTACAATCTTTGCAAGAAAGGCGAATAGTAGCTGATTTAACATTTCTACATAGAATTTTAAATAATAATATCGACTTCACCGAGCTTCTGACCCTAATTAATTTCAACATACCTCTGAGACGTACCCGCTATTCAAGACTATTTCACACGCAGTTACAAAATAAATGCTGCTGCAAATTCACCAATTAACCGTGCTCTTCATTCATTCAATAATATTAACCCAAACAATTAGAACATTGATATTTTTTGGATTCACTGGCCACATTTAAAGGGAGCATTTTGGCAATAATATAAACTGCTCAATGCGCATACATCACTTCTATAATATGTAGATCGCCACTTCTTACACCTACAGACACATTTACAAATACACAAACACTTATACACTACACATGTCACACGGTAAATACATGAATAAATCAGAAAATACAAGGAACCATGTTATAGGTTATAGGTAAAATACTTGGTAAATTTAATTTATTGTAATTGTTTTTCACTGTAAAAAATGCACTGTTTTGTTTCTATAATGAAATAAAAATATTAAAAAAAATAAATCTTAAATAAATAAAAATATTTAAAAAAAAAGAAATAAATACAAAAAAAAAAAAAAACTAGATATGCAGATTTACGTATACATACTATAAGTTTAAATTACAATGCTTTCCATAATCGATGAATTTTTCATTTCCATTTTTTTCATAAACCGTTATTGATAATATAAAAACAATTGTTTAAGAATCTTTCTGAAGAAATGCCTATTAATGAAATCATCTCTTTTAACTCGAAAATTGCTCTTTCGAGTATGGCAAAGTATGCTCAGCTAAATAAATAAATAACAAAATTATGGAGTATGAGCATGAGCAAAAACCAAAACATTGTGGAATCGGTGCTGGCAAAATATGCATACACAATCATTCAATAAGCAGGAACAGGATGCATTCTTAAAATTTAAAAAAAATAACCTTAATAAAACAACACGCTTGAGTAATAATGAACAAGTAGATAGATAGGTCACTAAACTGATAACGTTCACGTTTATTAAAGCAATTGCAAAAAAACAACGTAATGATGAGTTATCATTCCAATGTCATAACATAATAATAGGGCAGTCGTGAGCTGGTAAATAAATAAATACCATTCCACTAATATAACCATTATATGTACGTACACGATGTTATTGCTGAATTTGTACGTGAGACAAATTAAATATTTAGTTGTTGTATTTCGGGAAGACTATCTATTTTACCTATGTTCATACTGTTATATGTTTTTTACCTGTGTCACTATTTTAATTTGATTTTTTATAACAAAATATGTAAAAGCATATAATTTAATAAAATAATTATTATTATGTGTATTTCATTAAATTTCTCTAATTAACTATATTATCAAGGTAACAAGTTCCAATTGTGTAAATAGTTATACAGTGTTTGTGGTATATACTCGTATGTAAATAAGTGAACAAAATTAGAAAATAAGGTATTCACCTTCTATTTTTTGATAAATAATAAAAGCACCGTCAAATTGACGTATCTTTTAATAGATGTAAAGGTAATATCCTGGTTTCTTGGTGACCCAGCGAATTTCCTACTTTTAATAATGCCCTCCAGGATTTTTTTATGTAAAGTTGGCTCTTCTATGCGGCGCATTGCAGCTGAATAAGTTTGGGCTGGTGTGCGTATATATTTATAGCGATGATATCGGCACAATCTTTCAATCTTGAATTGAGAATATTTGGATGCTATTGTGACGATACATGTACCGATATAGGAATTGGACATAGTTATTTGCAGTAAGGTGGCACAACTCAAAGTATTCAAAATTTTACTTCCAATTTTTTTTAAATCTTGTTTGTGGGCAATTAGGCCCATATGAACTTCTCGTTAAAAAGGTGAATAATAATATGACATGATGAGGTCATTTCAGTAGAAAATAGGTAACTTAGTTGAGTGTCGAGTTTTTTTTATTAATTTACAATGTAAAACACATTCTTAACTGCTAGGTATTGTGGGTTTTACTTAATTACACGAACTGTTTCTACGGGTAATCTGCACACGGTCTAGTGGGGAGATTACCAGTCCTCTTAGTTAGTGTTGGAAGCCTCGAAGAGCAGATGGTACTTCCGGTAGGGGGTGGTTTTGATGCCGGGCAGATACGCGGTTCGGCTTCCGCTTGACGACCGGTTTCAAACGGTTCAAGAGAATGATCAGCAGGCCAGAGACGCTCGACTACTGTCTGGTGGTGATTCCTACGGCTGTGGGTGTGCGCCTTGATGGGATCACGTCGCCGAAGGGCAGGAGGCGAAAGGCACTTGACTGCACTCGAACTTTTTATTTTTTCTCGCAGCGTCTCAAGCTGCGGAGGCAAGCGGCCCGCTTGCTTTGCAGGAGATGGAAGTCTCGACTACGACAACTGACCGGACGGTCTCCACTGACTTTGCTATCGGTTCTGTGACTGGGTGACTTGTGATTGGTTCGTTGTTGCTGGCCAAGTTACTCCTCTTACCTGCTCGCTTCTTCTGGCGACTGCAAAATTTCCGAAATTTTAAGCCGGGCGTTTGTATATTAGCCGCAGGTAGACAGACCTCGGGTACCGTTTTGAGGATTAAAATAAATCGGTGTTTCCCACACTTATGACTTGTATCAAATATTTAGATAATTTGTACAGGGCCAGTTTTGTGAGAAATAACCTCGAGGCGCTATTATTAAAAAATAATAATAAGAAAAGAAAAATTATATGCTATTTTCAGAAAAGATTAGTGCTTAATAATATTATAACGATTTTCATCTAAAATATCAATATTCCTTATTGCCTAAAAAATGTTTTCCTTTAATTTTAGAAGGGGGCCAAATTAAAAAAATAATAATATGTATGTATCATTTCATTATCGAGCCTTTTCTTCATTCCAAGTTTTGCCAATCGATCGCTGGGTAACTTACCTTCATCATTTACAATATTTTAGAGTATTTAAAAAATACAGATTTTTTTAAAGAAAAACAAACTGGAGGAACACAATACCACCTCTCCGCTATTAGTTTTTACTTCGCGGTTAGGACCATAAAATAAAAAAATTACCCAACCAGTGAAACCCAAGAGGAATCAAGAGGGTTCATGTTTGCTATAAAATTAGTGTTCTCAAAAAGGTTGAAGCATAGTTTGTGAAAGCAGTATTTGTGAGATCTTCATTCAGCAGATTGGAATATGATTACGATTAAGATTTATTTGGCTAAGATTCATTTTGTATTAAAAAGCATTTGGAATAAAATCTATTTTTAGCCTTTATAATACAGCCTCCACCATTTGTAGATAGCTGCTCCAAATCAAGAAGACCCAATTTCAGCACACAACACTGCTCTCTTTATGGGTTGCGAAATTGGAAGTCCTCGTTTTTTTATGAATGAGAACGTGAAGATAAAGTTAGCATAATTCACACTTTTAAAAAGGCGTTCACGCATAAATTTCGAAAAAAACCCCTCCAGCATGAGGGTGGCTTAGGAAAGTACCCAGTTCATAAGACAGGGCACACAGCAGACGCGGTCCCACCCCCTCAAGCGCGTCCCAAACGCGAACAAATCTCTGTGTCTAAATTTCGAGAAAATACCAAAAAACCTCCCTTCGTCAACAACGGGTGGGGGTGCGCCCTCTCCGCAAAGAATACTACGACGTGGAATTTCACCCAAATATGAATTCCACAAATATTTGCATCCGTGGAACTGGGGATTACGGCGTAATGGTGAAGTACTAGTGACACGAGGACGTTGGAGTTTATACGATTGCACGCAAAATTACAAAGGAGGAACGATTTATGAAGAAATTTTAATAAATTGTTAAATAGGAACTTTTCATTTTAGACTCTTTTTGCTAAATTAATTCAAAACTGGAGTCTAAAAAAAAGACGGCATTAAATATTTACTAAGCATTCGATAAGTGGATCCCGAAATACTCGTAAATGCTTAAAATGGGAATTCTTCACACCCTTTTCCTATAATTGGAACTAACCAATAAGGAACTCCAGTGAAAAATATTGTGGCTGTAAGAATATGTATTCATATAGATCAGAAAACGACGATTCTGAATATATGATTTTGTTATTTATAATTATACGTGGAATTTATGAATCGATATTTAAAAGTGAATAAATAATCATCTAATGAAAACAGCTTGTTATTTTGGTACCATTGCATTTGGAACATCTGACGTCACGTTTGTATTATTTTTTTTTATTGGTATGGGTATTTTTTTTTTTCGATTTTGTTTTGTATTTTAACCCTTTTTTTTAATTTTGCCGTAATTTGATCTTAATTTGGATGACTTTAAGCTGTTTTATTGTTATACTATTAGTATGATATAAATTAGAGTAATCATGGAAAAACAAATTATTAATACAAATATTATGATGATATTATTGCTCTATACTATGATTATTCTTTGACTTAAAGTTTCTAAAAAGGTACATAATATTCTTACTTTTGTTTATTTATGGTTTACTATGAATAGAACATAAAATTATGTACGGTGAAGCTCATCGTTTTGTCATTTGACATTAAAACCTCAAAACTGAGAGGCCATAGGTTTGGAGCGTTTTGGCGAACTTTGAAAGATTGAAACTTGCAAATTATTTTATCTATTAAAACTAAGTTAAGAAAAAAAACTAAAAGTACTGGTATTTTATTTTGAACATCATTACAGATAACATATTTTTTTTAAATTGGATTGGAGTTCCTTATGGTACGTGGAAGGAATTAATTGAGAGATGTGAGAGATGAGACATGCCAATGGAGGCCGAAGTGTGCTTCAGATCACGTTAACAATTTCAGATTGCCGGCAATCGAACTTCGACATAATCATACATTTTAATTTTATGTATTCTATTTACGTGTTTAAGAAAAAAAAACAATTTAACAAGTCGGGTTAGAGCGGAAATCGTTTGAAAGGGTTGAATAAACCTCGTTTAGGCTAACTTGAAAATGAAAAGTCACGTTTCCTTAATTAGTAATTCATTTATTTTTCAATTAACAACGAGAACTGCGAAACCATTTATACTACGGATCAACAAACGCACAAAGGAAATTGTGTTGTTTAATTTTAAGCCACACGTGTATTAGTTCAATTTTTATAAGCGGCCTGCAAAAGTAACCCGTAAAATGTATTATAGGTGGGTACCCACTCAGTAGTTCTTTAATTCATTAGAATTCAATTTCGCTTGTCAATTGGGTCCAAGTATAACAGACACATCACTGCTGCAGTATAAAATGTACGAAAATGCCGACAAACAAATTCGAATGAATTACTTAAATTAAAACGTTCGAATTTGATTTCTCACCTCGGGCATTTAATACCATAGTGCAGTACAAGATGTACTTCAGGTGTACGCCAATATCTACCCTAGTCCAATGTAAAACGTAGGAAAATGTTTTTCAAAGTTTCAGATGGCTGTATTTATTATAGTGAAGAAGTACGAAGAAGATGCTTAGTCGCACTAAAAGATTAATGAGCTAGTAAATACGCAAACAGATATCACCGTGGTGGTTAGGTAGGTACTAAAAATTGTTGAAAAGCAAAACACATATTACGTGCTTTTAATACTTAAGAAACAAGCTTTGCTTATTTACCTTAGAGTCGGAAGGATGTTTGATCTGCAGACCTTTCTCCCAGCCTTTCTCAACTTCCTGGGATTACTGTTTGCAGAGAATTCCCCGGTGAACGTCAGAGAGCCATTAAAGCTTCATTACAGGATTAATTTCAGAAAAGGAAGAGTGATTTTCTTAAATATATTAAACATTATAAAAATTAGTCAATATTTTGCTATTACTGTCAGTGTTACATAACCTATCACCTTAGCTTTATTAACCCACCCTTCCCTGTGATGGGTATCTTCTACACGTTGCCTCTAATATCCATCAATATTTCTATAAATATAATAAATACAAGGTTAAGATTTTAGGTATTCTTCCATAATATATTTACGCATTAATTTAAAAAAGAACATTAATAATAATCAGTTTTTATCGGGTACATCGAAGGTATTTTGTGAACATCGGAAACAAATTCGTGTATAACAGCGCTCTGAGTGCCTCAACATTGGATCTCGACGATACGTGAAAAGTGTGCGAGAAGCGCGACACTATATTCGCATCTCACTCTTGCATAATATAGAAGCGCGAGGAGCTCGATGTTCTCAGTCGTGTTTTTTTCCTTCGAGGCGTAGAGACGTGCTAGCGGCAGTAGCTCTCGGGCTTGCAACCGAAGTAGATCTATGCCCGTTTCGCGAGCATTGCCAGATGGTTTTTTTAATATTTTCAGCAAATAAATCTCAATTATCATAATTTTTTATTTCAATTATTATTACTTAAGAGGATTAGCTTTGAATTTTCTTATTTTTCCGATTTAAAATCTCTAATTTTTGATCGTGTAGTGACTACCCGACACCGGACCGCGCGTTTTTATTTTAGCACCGTAAGGGAAAGGTTATCATATTGGTATTTAGCTATTACCGGGTTTCGCTTTTAAGGCTAAACGAAAAGCAATACGCGCTCACACACAAGGATGTAAACAAGGAAAATCTTTAAATATTTCAACGCTCCAAGTGTACAAAAAATCAAAAAGAACAAAATGGGTATTACTCCTCATAATCATAATACAAGAGTAAAGCAACTGGACAAGCTAAATGTACCTAAGTGTAATACTACTTTTGGACAAATAAACTCTGAATTTTTACCTGTAAAATTATACAAAAAAACTCCCACCCAGTATCAAACAAATTAATTTAATTAATTTTGTTTTATTTATATATTTGAAACACAAATTATTTAACAACACAATGTAAGTAAGCTTTGACTGCCCAACTGGGAACAAATCCCGTTTTAGGACAGTCAAATTGATAAGTTTAGTTCATATTAATTGCCATTATACAAAAATAGAAGGGAAAAAACTAGTATTGACATAGTATGGTGATATAATATATCTATAAAAAAATACAAAGAGATGTGAAGAATAGTACGGAAAAAAAATTATTTGAACCAGATAATTTGAGTATAGTATAATAATTAATATAAAATAGTAGTTAAGTTCAATGGGGTAAGAAAAAAAAGCTTAGAGTTTATATTGAATCAATAATCGCACTAGGTCCAGTAAAACTTGGCTTGAGGAATTAACAGAAGAAGAACTAACTAGTATTCTTCGTCATGGAAGATAATGAAAATACCCTGCCCAAACTTTGAAGATCAAATATAGTCATTGAAGAAGATAATATTAACATATCCCAAATGAACCACGAAACCGAAAAAACATCAGAAATTAAAAAGATTTCAGTCGCATCTGGGACTCGAACCCAGGACCTCTACCTTTCCGGGGTAACCGCTTAAACAACTTAGCTAATGAGACCAGTTCAATTTACACCGATATCATACTTCAAGTTCAAGATTTGTTAATATTATCCTCCATTTTTATAAATCCCATATTATTGGCTGCTATCGTTATGATGATTGCAAAGTTTCATCCGAACTCAATTGTAATCTGGATAGAGTCTCGGATATACCTACCCGATTTTTACTTATATGAGACATCTATTGACTTATTTTACAAGTCTGGAAAAAATATTCAATTTATTTTATAACTTATTGAAGTTTGTAACCTCATTGTAATATTTAATCATTGAAGAAGATAATATTAACAGATCCCAAATGAACCACGAATTTTAATTTATATAATTTCTGTTGTTTTTTCGGTTTCGTGGTTCATTTGGGATGTGTTAATATTATCGTCTTCAATGATTAAAATATTACAATGAGGTTTACAAACTTCAATAAGTTATAAAAAATAAATTGAATATCAAATAAAGTAGTTGCTGAGAACCCCTTATTCAAAATCTAGTTCACCTCAGCACAAGATCTCCTAGTGAGAAGGACTATGAAAAAAAATCTATCATGTGTATGTATTTCTTATATTTATACCCTACCTTAAAATGTCAAAATTATTTAGAAATTAATAAATGGATGTTTTAGAAAAAAAAAACACTTTTAGCACAGAATGCTTTTAAATATTAAATTGATTTGTTTATTAGCCGATATATTGAAGAAAAAAATAAATTAAATTGTTATTTCAAGTTTAAAGCTCAAGTCCTCCAAGAAACTTATAAAAATACAATATATTTTTTGTAAAATATTGTATTCAGTTTTTTAAAGGTTTCTTTAATGGACTTAATCTTTAAACTCACAATAAAAGTTTATTCCATTTCATATTCTGTATCTACTTCGTAACAATTTCGTAAAAATCCATGCCAATGATTGAAATAATTATATTCTAAAAGCGTTTTTTCTAAAGTATTTGAATTAGCGTCATCTGTGGAGCGCGTATCAGATTTCGTTTAAACGAAATTCCATTTGGGCATAAGCCGCGCGAACATTCTGTTTTCAAACAATTTGTTTTTTTATTAATATTTAGAAAATAAAGAATAAATGATATGGCGTCCTATGAATCACTTTTCAGAAAATGTTGCATTTATATTAGAATGTTTTTTTTTCATTAAATATAATATTAAAAATTCCTAATGAAATCTGAAACACTAAAGGCACAGTCAATAAAAAGGTAACGGTCGTAACCAGACTCGGAACCAGAACCTCTCAGTTTATCTAGTTTATAAGCTTCAATAAGATACGGGGAGTGTTCAAGAGAAAAGGTGTATTTTGAATTTTCGCGGGCAGTGTACATTCGATTATCCATTTTTTTGTAATGTTGGTACACATACGTATGTTTATCACATGTTAACATTATCAGCCATTTTGGATTAGTGGTTTGTTTTTGACAACTGGAAAGGTTAGTCAATTTTTTGTGTGTTCTTTTACTTTTGAAAAAAATGGATAAAAAAATATGTATTAAATTTTGCGATAAAAATGGAATAAAGTGCTCCAACGCACTTAAAATGTTAACTATGGCATTCGGTGAGTCTATTTTGTCTCAAAAAGGTGTTTATAAGTGGTACAAGCGCTTTACAGAAGGCCGAGAAGATGTTAATGACGATGAGCGTCCTGGAGTTGCAACCACGTCAACAAACGAAGAAAACATCGAAACAGTGAAGAAAATGGTTTTAGAAAATCATCGAATCACTATAAGGAAAGTTGCAGAGGATGTTGACATATCAATCGGCTCATGCCATGCAATTTTCTCGGATGTTTTGGGCATGAAACGTGTGGCAGCGAAGTTTGTTCCGAAATTGCTAAATTTTGAGCAAAAGCAACGTCGCATTAGTATCACTCAGGAGTTGTTGAATGACGTCAATGATGATCCAGATTTGCTCAAGAGGGTCGTAACTGGTGATGAAACGTGGGTATATGGTTATGATGTCGAAACCAAGGCCCAATAATCCCAATGGAAGCGGCCAGAAGAGTCAAGACCGAAAAAAGCACGTCAAGTTCGATCAAATGTGAAGGTTTTTCTCACTGTTTTCTTTTGTTTACAATGACGTGGTGCATCATGAGTTCTTGCCAACAGGTCGTACGGTTAATAAGGAATACTACAAGGAAATTATGCAACGTTTGCGTGAAGCAATACGGCTCAAACGATCGGAATTGTGCAAAAACAAATCATGGATAATGCACCAGCTCACACATCAATCATGATTATTTGGCCAAAAACAACACCGTAATCATGCCTCAACCACCGTATTCACCAGATTTGGCTCCCTTCGACTTTTTCCTATTCCCGAAACTGAAGAGACCAATGAAAGGAAAGCGTTTTGCCACAATTGATGAGATAAAGTCAGAATCGAAGAACCTAATCGATGGCCATACCGAAAAACGCATTCCAGAAGTGCTTCGAGGATTGGAAGAAGCGCTGGCATAAGTGCATTATATCTGAAGAAGATTACTTTAAACGGGAGAAAATGGATATTGATGAATAAATAAATACTTTTCGAAAAAATTCAAAATTCACCTTTTCTTTTGAACACACCTCGTATTAAAATAAAAATGAAATATTATTCCCAGACTTGTTGAAAAAGTCAATAGATGTCTTATATAAAAAAAAAATCAGATAGGTTTATCCGCGACACTATCTAAATTGTAAATAAATACGGGTAGAATCTTGCAGTCACATATAAAGTTGGCAGCCAAAAAAGGGATTTGATTTAATGTGATATTAACAGTTCTTAAATTGAAATACGATATCGGTAAAAATGACGGAAATCAGTAACTTGGCATTAGCGAGCTCACCCTCCAAGATTATTTAGTAGGAAAAACATAAACAAATATCAGTATATATGCGTAGTTTTAACTAGTTAATTTATTTTTAGTTTCAAAGACGTACATTTCTCGCCATAATATGTATAATTCTGTCAGAACTAATACAGCCTTTAGAAAGACGGAATTATTTTAAAAGAAAACATTCACAATAAAACCTATCTATACATATAAAAATCACTATAAGGATGTAACTTTGTTTGTTTGTTCACGATTTTCTTGAAAATCAATAGATCAGTTTCGCTGGAAATAGCAGTTTGTTTTTATTAGTGCCGGGAAGGTTTAGAAAGTAGTTTGAATGAAATCCAATATGTTAAACTGTTGCTATAACATTTTAAAATTAGTATGAAAAACATTGAACCCGCCATGTTTTATTTAGGTTAGCCCATAGATATAACACTCTGGTTTATCCACAGATTGCATATTCAAAAGAAGAAGGGTTTTTTTGGTAGAATATTTTCAAAATGGAAAACACGAGTAGGTACCTACTAAAGAACTTTATGATTTACACATATTTAGAAAAAATAAACGTTTGGAAATAAAATATTCAAATGAATGTTTATTTATTTGGAGATAGTTAGTTTCACTGTCAAAACAATTATGGTACCCTAATGACAAGCAATAATTCACAACTTCATAACTTTATTAAAAAAAAAAAAATCCACAGTAAGCCCGGGTACACATCAGATAGAATCATATAAAAATATCTTGCTAAAACGCTGACTGAAGCCTGTAATTTTATTTTGTATTACTCGTGGGTTACACCACATATTAACAAATTTATTTCTTCATTTAGCTTAAGTAAAATATGAAATCATTCAATAAAATATTAAACCATTTTTCGGTGGCATTTTCACAAAAACAGATCAGTTGAAGTTAAAGATTTTCTCAGACACAAAAAAAATTTCAGATTTTCCGAAATATATTATAAATGTACATATTTTAATGAAACCTTTTATCACCATCTCAAATCACCTGAATTGAGAATAGACACACGTGTACATAGTTGAATTAAAAAATAACAAGGAAATATCATAAAGTATCTGTGTTCCAATTAGCCACAATTATAACTAAAAGTAGTGAGTTAATAATAATAGGTAAATAATAATAAGAAAACAATAATCAGGAAAAAGTAACAAGCATATAATAAATACGTATATAATATTAAGAAGTAAACAGTAATAAGTACATAATAATAAAAATTGAGTACATTCGAATAAAATTAAATCCACATAAATTGGGCTTCCCACTCGAAAAGAGGCTGATGAAATATGGTTTCAAAATAATAATGAGCTTTTAAAAATGTTTGATAATCCTATCTGTGATTCTGGCGGAAGCCTGTCTAAGACAATTCAAACGCGTTTAAATGAAAACGTTAATTAATTTGGACGGATGGGTTTCGGTAATTTCCTTCCGGTGTGTACCTATCACCAAAATAGTCCAAAAGGACATTATTTTATATCACTGGCCCGGAAAATACTAGCAGCTTCCGCGTCAAGCCTTCTGGGATTTTTTGTTGTTGATCTTCCATTTGAGATTTATTCTTTTCGTGGAGAGAATTGGGAGAAAGTAAATTCCCTATCTTTAAAACGTCTCGTTACGCCTTAGTCCTTGCTAAAGCATTTCCAAATTTATTATAAATAATGACGTCTCGGAAGGATCTTTTAAGTGTCCTTTCAGGGTTTATTCGTTAAGATGTATTTTCTTATAATACTGACAAGACCAAGTCTCACAAGACATGCCAAACGAAACTGACAGCAATAAATATTTTATATTTATTATTGCCAATGTATTTTGTTCATCTTAGCAGGGATGTAGTTCTATTGTCTCAGAAAGTTGAAGTTTGTCGTGTAATTGAAGAGATTGTGTTAATTGCTCCAGAAAATTGGTTGTGTATCAAATAGGAGAAAGTTCCATTACACCAAAATATTTTTTTTATATATCAGGAATGAACGAGTTCAATAGGCCACTTGCATGCATTTTATAATGACTATGAAAAAATCGTTTGCATAGATGTTTCTACTAAGAATACGAAAATGTGACGAAAAAAATAGAAATAATTTAAATAGTAATATTTTTTTTATAATAAAATAAACAAATACGCGTTTTTAGCTCGTGACGTCATTGTTTAAAAATGTCCGACTCACGATTTTATTTATTTTTTTCATAAAATTTCACCCTGATTTTTTTTCGCAATATAGCAACACTGGAACACTATTGACTTTTGACGTTTTAACTGACATCGGACGATCTGATATTAATTCACTTGTAATCTACAAACTTTGTTTTACGAAATTATAAATTAATCTTTTTGATATGAAAAATGATTGAAATTGATTTAATTTTGGGTGAGTCTGTGTACCGTTTTATCGGACAGTTGAATATGCTTATAGCCATCTTAGAGTAATAAAAATGTTACTATGATAGCCGTAGATCATTTTTCTGATAGCGTCTTAGACCCTATGGTAGTTAGGTTAATCAATGCTTAAACAATAAAACTCTAACATATAAACACAGCATTCGCTACCCGCTCAGAATTTTGACAGGTGTTACGATGTGAAGTTTGAACAATCGGACTTCCGGCTCGGCGGCTTAGATACATAACGATGACGGTGCAAACATTCAGAAAATCAAACTACATTATATGTGCATAATTTACATGTGAAAAGTTGTATTATATCAAACAAATGGTACAAAAGTATGTTAAAGAACAAAATTGTTCGGTTTTTTTCTTTGAAGTTGAAAATAATAATGATCAATAAGATGGATAAAGGGAAAAAATAATTTGACGAAATGTAATATTTTTGGTCCGCTTCGTTATTCTCCTCTGCCATTCATGCAGAATTCGTCTTTTTTTAAAACAAATTTTTGGCTAATTAATTATTTTCCCGCACCCATAAATTATGTCCCGTCCTTCCGGTTTACAAAAAATGGTGCGATTTTGCGAAGTAAAATTTAAAAAAAATCGCCCTGATTTAAAAAATACGATAAAAAAATTGTCATTGATTTTTAGCCAGAGCCGAAATTTTTTTGTTTGTTTATTGTATGTATGTACTCGTATCAATTGGATGATTTGTATATCGCCGTTTTTGTGAAAAATCACCTCAAGGGCGCTGTACAAATATTACTTCATATCCTCTATCTAATTATGTACAAACAGATGCAGAAAAACGTACTTCTCTCGCAGGTCGCTTCAGATGAACGCAGTTTTATTAGACAATTTAAGCTTCACGATTTTTACAGTTGCTATTTTATCCTCCTTTTCTATTGATGTTACATTTGTTTGAAGATTTGTGGCACAAGAATAATTGGTATTTAATTGAAATATTTATAATTTTTAGAACTGGAGAATATTTATAAACTGACCTTAAAAAGCTGAAGAAGTTTTTAATAGATATTCACATTTTTTTCCACATTTAGTTATTTACAGTGTTGCGGGCTGTGGACGCATTTGCGCACCGGTGCGTGATTTTTTTAAACTTATTCTGTAAGTGACTTTAGGTAAGTACTAACCGGCTAGCCTAGCTAAGATCTATTACACAAAAATGCTGAAGTTAGTTGTGCATTAGTAGTAAAAGAGTTCTATTTTACTAGTAACTAAAAACTAACTAATTAACCATCACGCCGTTTCCCCGCAGGGACGGATGGACCGCCAAACAAACTAGATCTTGGCATACACTTATTGCTTCATTCACATTCATACATTGTCTCATACATTCTCTTCTATTATTCCGACTTCCGACATGGCCCGACTCAAGTATTTGATTCACTTGATCGTGCCATGTCTTCCTCGGCCGTCCCCGGCTTCTTCTTCCATTCACATTCGCGTCATACATTCTTCTTACACTCCTTTCTTCGTTCATTCGCTCCACATGCCCAAACCATCTAAGCGTCCTTTCTTAATCTTACTCATTACGCTTACATCAGCCTTGCATTCTTTACGAATTTCAATATTTTTCACACGATCATACATGGTTTTACCACACATTCGTCTCAGAGATCTCATTTCTACGGCATTCAGTTTATTTCCATCCTTATTCCATGCCTCACTGCCATACATCAGGGTTGGTATCAGCACTCCATTGTGGTCTGCCAGCTTCGCTTCTTTGGACAACTTTTTGTTAGCGCCAACCGCGTTCAGTCCTCCGTTAATGGAGTTTCCTGCATTCACCCTTCTTTCAATATCCATATCAGTCTTTCCATCTCTCGTAAACATACTTCCCAAATACACAAACTCATCGACCTGCTCCAAGTATTCGTCATTCACAATTATATTGCACACTGTTTTCGCACTCTCTCTTTCAAACACCATGACTTTAGACTTACTTACATTCATCATTAGCTCGTTCTTCATGCGTACTTCATTCATCGTAGATACAAGGGACTGTAAATCTTCCATACTGTTAGCAATCAGCACCGTATCATCCGCATACAACAGGCAATATACTTTCAGATTTTTCAGTAACTACTATGTTGTAAGTTATTGTTTATTAGAAGGGACATAGTTTTATTGTGCCAGCATGCTGGAGTTCGTTGTGTGTCAGAACAGACAGAATTATAATGTACCAGAATTTTGAAGTTGTTGTGTATCACATGGGAAAAGGTGTATGGAATCATAGCGTAGGAGTTTGTTTAAAAACTGTTATTGTATCATAGTAAAGGACTTGGAGTTTATTGTGAGATAAGATAAATTATATTTCATGTTTGGTAGACATGTATATTACAAGAGTTTAACATTTATATTCAAAATTATTTCTCTCTTTCATACCATTAATATTTTCGTAAATTCAATTATTATTCCGCATTAATATGATATATTATAAAGAGTAGTACCTATGCCTTTCAAATCTCTGATGAAAACGAAATTCCTCGTAATTGGTATTCATTGCTATAAAAAATGATTATTTTTTAAATAATAAATCAGAATGTTTCTTTCAACTCAATCTCAGTGAATGCTTCCTTCCAATTATACTTTATCTCAGATATAACGAGAAATATCCATTTCATCATTATGGAACCATTTACCCAGTACCTATTGCAAACGCACAATTCAGAGTTATAGAATGCCTATATTGAAGATAATATTAACAAATTTCAAATTAAATGTGAAACAGAAAGACACAGAAAATTAAAAATAAAAGTTAACGGCCCCATCTGGGAATTTAACCAAGTTTTGTGTCTTTATTTAATTTTTATCGATATCATAAAAATGACTGAAAATAATTAGGTCTTATTAGACATTTTGTTGGAAGGGTTTTAATCACTGTGTACTTGTATTACTTAATTTTATTACAGCGCTACCGGTTTCGACACATCCCTGTTTTAAAACTAGAATCATGGAACATGAACTCTGTTCACAAAATAATAACTATTCCGAGTTAATCATAGTTTTTAATCATGTATTTGAGACAGGCCATAGCTTCAATAAAGAAAAAAACTATGTTTACACATTCAAATGTTAATACATATTTTAAATTGTGCACCTATGAAACTTAAGAAATAAACAAAAAAAATAATTTACAATTAATTTAGTAAATAACCACCTTCTTTAATCATGTTTCCTAATTATTTTGACTCCTCCCACCGCCAAACCCCCTCCAAATACCACGCTCACTACCCCCACCCAAAAATGTGTAATTATTTCTGTACTTGTTTAATTTAAGCTAGTTTTTAAAAGGCTAATGAATGACACGGATGTGTCGAAACCGGTAACGCGGTAAAAAAAATAACAAAAGCACATAGTGATTAAAACGCTTCAATTAAAATGTCTAAAAATCGTTACGTAGTTAATGCCATTAGTTCTTTTTTCAATTTTGTCTCGGTAAGACAGAGTTCCTGGGTTTGATTCCCACATGCGATCGATACCTTTTTTGAGTGTTTTTCTATTTCATATTTCATTTCTGATTTGTTAACACAATCTTCACTGATTAAATATTAAAATGAGATTTATACTCGTAAGCTTTAATAAGTTATTCCAATAAATGTAATAGTCGAAGACACCCACCACTTTCCAAACCAAACCAGATGTGTTCCTCTATCGATTCTCATGTCAAGATCACTTGTTTGAGAAAAAAAAAACAGTGGAGAAAAATAATGTTTTTATATAACAATACTTCAGATTTATTAATTAAAAACACCCCAAATACTATCCAACCAGCTTTTTATACTAAAAACAAATTTAAAAAATATATATTTTAAATAAATCGGGGGTACATAAATTAATTTTTAAGGTTTGCATGTTTTTTTACATAGGAATTTTAGTATTAGAGTTAAAGAACACCTGAGGTGTTTAAATAATAATAATTACTCTGAATTTGCCAATCATATTTTGGAAACAAATCATTCTTTTGATGTAAATAAAGATTTAAAAAAATTACAAACAAATACAATCAGTTTACAATTAGATAAATTTGAAATTTTAGAAATAAGAAAAGGTATTAATAGCGAATTAAATTCAATAAATAATCCAATATATTTTTTTAAATAGTTATCTCTTAAATTTATTTTCATGTTAATATTAATAATAAGAATAATTTCTTTTTTTTTTTAATTTCTAATATTTTTTTTTTGTTCAATGTTTTATAATATTTTCTTATTAATTGCTTACCTTCTTTAATTAATTTCTGTTTATGTTTATAATATGTCTATTCTTACATTATTGTGTTCTATGTTTATCATTTGTATATACTTGACATTATTGTTTTTTAATATTCTGTATATTCCTGATGAGGAAATCATCGCTTTCGAAACGTGTTGATATATACATATTAATAATGTGGTGATTACGAAGTAATTTTTAATTCGTTTATATAATTTAACTGTTGTAACTGTTCCTACACGGCATAAATGTGTACAGACAATAAATAGAACACCAGAATGCTTCTGCTTTGATCACTCTGAAAATGATTCTCACGAAGAAATTCACATACAATATACTATGTACATAATATCAGGCTGAGCTGTGGGATCCTTGGCTTAAAAATGATTTATTTACCATAAATCTGTTTGCTGAATTTCATCCTAAGCTGTGTTTCGTGACAAAAACTTCCAATAACTCCCAACCCTTTTCTACCCATTCATCCTCCCCTACTTATATCAGTCTCTCAATATCTCTCAATATATGGGTTGCCATAGATCCACTAACCCCGGGCAGTTGTAATTTTTGTGCGGAATCACACAAGTAAATAATAAACGAGGCTCAATTTATTGATACGCCTTTCCTGCGACATCAGTTCTGAAATAATATTTTCAAGAAGCGTAATTTTATTTCGAGTCGATGGTGAATTTTGAACATTTTGAAATTGTCATTAGGACGCTGAGGTAATATTTTTTACGCAAATACAAAGTTTATGATTTTCAAGTGAAATTAATGAAAATTTTTCCAACAAACTTTTGATTCGGCGTAGGTACTTCCATTAGCGAAGAGGTAACTTCCAGAATAAAATAATAGCATTTTGGCAGTAAATAAAGCAAAGGGGGTTTCAATGTTGACGCCTCCTTGAGTGTTTCTAATATTTTAATATTCTTCCTAAATCTAAATTTTACTCCCCCGAATACTTTTGTCAGGATTAAAAAAAAAAATATCCTTTTAAGAATCTTTTTCAAAGAAAAGAAATGATTGAGTTGCGAACGTACGAGATAAAAGGCTTCAAGTTTTTTAAAAAGAAAAACATATTCAAACATCACGCATCCGTTATTAAACACAGAGAAAAGATAAAATATTTCAATACCACCTCGATAAATACGAATGTCAAGGATAAGCTATCGCATGCCACATTTTTCGGAATTAAGGTATATTCACATCTACCAGCACCGCGCAGTACGAGATTGTCGGCTAGAATATTTTGACGTGTTGGTGGCCGCTGGTGACATCTGCACCTACGCAGTTAGTATGAACACATTCCGTTAGCATCGCCATCTTCGTCAGTTGATGTTATTAGATGCAGATATTGCTAAAACCTAGAAGATGGAAAACGATAAATTTATTGATTTATTGAGGGAATTTAGGTTATAAATATGGGAATTGGATTATATAATCCTCAAACATGTTTTGGCGAATGCAAACGCTTAGTTGACAGTCTGTGCTATGCCTGCACTCAATTTTTCTTCTCTGCGCTGTGCTGGTATATGTGAATAGACCTTAGTTTGGTGAAGGTAACAGGAGGTATTTATTTAGATATTTGCACAGGATATTATATTACGGATAATATGGTAGGTATATTCACATTTAGATCGTTATTGCGTCTGTCAATACAATGTCATAGCAATTTTGTCTGGGATGAGAATGCTTCTTAACTAATGAGTGTAGGTAATAATAATAAAAAGAAAGAAAGCTTTGAATTTCTTATTTAGTTTTGATAAACATAATTAATTTTTTCCCTTTAAAAACATTATGTTTATCATTTTTTGTAACAATATTACCATTATTTTGAATGAATAAATAATCTCTCTATATAATGCTATAATGATAGGCACTCACCAAAGCGATACTGAAAGTTTCTGTAACTGTTTTAAATGTACACATAAAATTTATTAATTTTATTTTTGACAAGATTTACATATTATTCTTCGCCAGGTTTTGAACACGTGATAAGGAACAAAAAACCTTATAACGTAACTTGCTAAATACCGCATATTTAAACGTGATTTATTTCAACCGAAAGTTTAGTCGAAATGACAGATTTTCTTTAAGGTTAAAAATAGCAGCTCAGATTGGTAAAATCAAAGTTTTCCGATTTTATTCCGAAGTGTTTAAAAAAGAGCCAGATCTCAAAAAGCACGTTCCAAACAAGAAAATTTTCCTTAAAATTCATTTCGTAAGATTATATCGGCTCTGTGGACGTTATTTCGTACAAACTTCGCAGAGAACTGGGTTAGGCCTGTCGATGTGTATAAATACATTCGTTCTTCGGCGCCTGGCTTCTTTCTCAATGGCCAACCTTTTTACGTGACTCACTCGTAGGCGCAGAAAGATTTTGAGACCCTCAAGGATTCGAGCTCTTCAAAAGAAGTATTTAGGAAGAATTTAGGAAGGGTCTTTTTATGCTCTGTAAGTAACAATGTTTATTTGACTTTGTTTACGTCACTACGTGTGTTGATTTCACAAAATAAAATACCATAGAGAATCGAAATGTTACTTGAAATGGCTTGTGCTGTGTTTAGTGACAAGATCGGATTATCAGGCACTTTTTTGTGCTGTGTTTAGTGACAAGATCGGATTATCAGGCAATTTTTAACGTTACCTCTTCCTCTTCTATTTTCCATAAAGGATGATTCTAAAGTTCCGCTGGCTCCGGACAGATGAAAATCTTTTGCGGTAGCTTCTTGTTTTTCATGAGCCACAAACCACCTTAAAATGTGTCCAACTTCTCCAATACTTGAAGGCTCTCATCCTTCTCATCTACGAAGATTGAAGATTGAGATGGTTACGTCGGTCAAATCAGATTATCAAAAAAATATATATGTTAATGATTATTTAAACGTACCTACCTACCTAAAGTAGAATTTTTTTTTACAAACTAGCTAATGTGTACCCGGCCTTGCTAGGGATTATTTTTTTTTTTTAATAATGTTAAGAAATTGTGAATTCTCGTTTGTCATTTGGGTCCCATAATTGATCTGACAGTGAAATTATTGCCTTGTGACGACTATTACTATCTCTAAAAAAAGAAACAGTCAAACATTTGATATCGATGTATATTTATAAATTGGTTAAAACTAATTATATTTTTAAATTAATTTATTAACAATGATGCCACAAAGTGAATACCAATCGTTTAAAGAAATTATAAAAGAAACATTCATTCGAAAATTTTATTTTATTCTAAATTTTTTTTTTTTAAATATATTTAAATAAAAAAGTTCTTAAGTAGGTACCTACTTGTGTTTTCCATTTTGAAAATATTCTATCCAAACAAGCCTTCTTCTTTTGAATGTGTAATCTGTGGCTAACCAGAGTGGTGTATCTATGGGCTAACCTCTATACAACATGCCGGGTTCAATGTTTTCCATACTTTTTTTAAAACGTTATATCATCAGTTTTACCTATTGGGTGTCATTCAAACTAAACCTTCCCGACACTAATAAGAACAAACTGTGTTATTTTCAGCGAAACGGGTTAAGTAATTTTTGGGAAAATCGAGGACCGACATACGAACATTCATTTTTATATATAGAAAGAAGATGGACATATTAAAATGGGATATTAGGGGAAAATACACCTTATGCATCCAAATTGCAAATAACCTAATTTAATAAATATTTATTAAATATAATTAACAACAATGTTTACAAGGTAATAATAGTAGGTATGTAATTACTAAAAATGTTTTTATTTATTTATTTACATAATACCTTTAATTTTTTTTTTAAATTAATACCTCTATAATTCTCGTGTTTAGAGAGAAGGTAGTATTATGGTTTTATATACATTTAATTAATTTGAAGAGTACTACCATAAACGTGATATTCTGGTCTATACACTAATTACAAAAAACGAAATTAAATGGAATTTTTTAAAAATAAAATATATTTATTTATGTACGTATATAAACATATCAAGTGAACTTATAATAAACACCTAAAATTAGTTTCTTGTAAAATGTATTTTAAGTTATTTCTTACCCAAATTGACACTTTTCTCGACATTTTACTGTAAATACGTGCGTATTATTTACTACACTACAAGCGTACGGTGTTACGATGTTAATGTATTTACGTATAAATTGCATGCAGCAAGGACTAAGCACTAAGCAGCCCCCATTCTTCAAACTGCCTTGGGGGTGTTTCGAGAACTCTGCCAGTATGGAGTGGCTAAGTCTCTGTGTTCAGGCTTTGGTTGAAGGGTCTAGCCGGGGGGTAGGAGGAGGCACATTCCCAGTAAACAGAATATCGACAGGCTACATAACATTGTAATATTGAAAAAGTTTTCCAAGAAGTTCTCAATAACTGAGAAGAGGTTTGTCAGAATGTAGTTGTTGCAGACTGGGTGCCTTGCCTATTCGATGACTTTACACGTGCGCTTTGGAGCGTGCGTCTTGAGACCCACGATGGACTGCGATGCAAAGTGTTACTGAGGCCTGGAGCGCCGTGGGGAAGCGTACGAAGCGCCTGAAGCGCACGTGCGGGTAAGCCTATTCACTTTTACTTTATTCAAGTGTTCATTTTAAGTAATTTAGCTATTTTTGCATATTTCGATTTATTACAATCTCCGTGGTTGGGTGGTCACGATCTTTGGGTACGAATACGGAGGTCTCGGGTTCTAATCCTGGCGATATTTTCATAGTAATAATTTTTTTCATTAAATAGTGTTATTTCACAATATGTTAATTAAAAAATAATATTTAGTATATTTGCAGCAGGTTCCAGAACGGTAGATACTTTGAGTATCGCCCTGGTAAAAGACCACCATACAGAATCAAAACGTTGCTTGAAATGGCTTTAGCAGTGTTTGGTGACCATATCTGAATAGCCAGGTAGTTCCCCCACCTTCCATCTTCCCCATCTCCTTCCCGTCCTCAAAACCTTCAGCCTCACAACATACCCCAATCGGGGATGGCATAGTTTCACTGGCTCCAGACGGTTCGGAGCAGTTGGAACTATTGTACATAAAAAAAGTGTTTTAATTAAGACATTGACAATATTCTTTAGTGTACATAAAAAGAAGAAAAAAAACATTAATTGTGTTTAAAATTAATAACAACATAGTAGTTCTTCATTTCAGGTATTTGAACAACATTCGAGATATTATTTAGTCTTGGCATATCATCTGTTAAATGTTCAATAATGTAAAAGATTTGTAAACGATTCATTTGAAGAATGACTTTTTAGTCTTTGCTGAATTTAACAGCGTTTTTCAAATTCTTCTTTTTCAAAGCCTTCTGTTGAATTAAAAACAATCTTTCTTAGTAACATTTAAAATCTGCAAATCGTTTGAAAATACTTGGATGTTTCTGGAAAAAAATAATGAAACAAATATTTGCAAAGAACTACTCGTGTATGAATATTGCTCCAAAATTCAACATTACTCAACCAATGAACAAAATTTAAATTATTTGAAGTTTTATAAAATGTGGTAATTCAAAGCACCGTATTCTGAAGAAGGGTCTAAAGGCAAAAATAACGGAGTAATAAGTGCTTTCTCAATAAGTTACATAATAATAAATGAATTACGGCGTTATGTACACTTGTGATGATTGGAATTTTTCATATTGCATATTTTTTATAAACAATAATTATTAGCCTGCAACACTCATCCAAATTGAAAAAACCTTCCGAGAAAAGATAAATGTCGCCGACAGGACTCGAACCCGCAACCTTCTGATATCCGGTCAGATGCTCTACCGTTGAGCTACGTCGGCTTATCGCAAACCCGAAAAGTTAATCAATATATACTAGTGTTTCATTCAATAATTACTGTTTTTTATTATATTTCACCTGTAAACAACCAACTTTATTAGTATGAGGAAGGCTTGTAACGGCTAAATCCCTCAATAGGTGGCGTCGAGACAAATTATGTCTACATTTTATTGGTGAAAAATGTTTTTGACTTGTCAAATATTTCTTAATTGATAAACTAAAGCTTTTAAGACAAGATTTTTGTGCATAGCTTTGCGGTAACAATTATTTTTATAAACAATAATTATTAGCCTGAAACACTCATCCAAATTGAAAAAACCTTCCGAGAAAAGATAAATGTCGCCGACAGGACTCGAACCCGCAACCTTCGCATGCAAAAATGAAACACTAGTATATATTGATTAACTTGGCGGGTTTGCGATAAGCCGACGTAGCTCAACGGTAGAGCATCTGACCGGATATCAGAAGGATGCAGGTTCGAGTCCTGTCGGCGACATTTATCTTTTCTCGGAAGGTTTCAGGCTAATAATTATTGTTTATAAAAATAATTGTTACCCTTTGCGCTATGCACAAAAATCTTGTCTTAAAAACTTTAGTTTATCAATTAATGCATATTTTTTAAGTATATTATCTCAAGAATAGTGTAACCATATTTCATAACGATCGTAGCATTAGATCCGAAGTGGTACAAGTTCAAATAGATTAATAAATTAATTTAAAAAAAAAATGTTTTTCACCTCTTTATTAATATACACATATCTACATGTTTCGAAAGCATGCTTTCTACATCAGGAATACTCGTATATAGAATACTAAAAAATTATACTGTCAAGTATACAACACAAGAATGTACGAATAGACAATTTATAAGCATAAACAAAAAATAACTACTGCAACTATTTTTACATAGGAAAGGGTTGTAGAAATTTCAATATTAGAGTTAAGGAACACTTACGGTGTTTAAATAATAACAATTATTCTGAATTTGCAAATCATATTATAGAAACTAATCATTCTTTTGATAGAAATAAAGTTTTAAAAATTTTACGTCCAAATACAACCGGTGTACAACAAGACAAATTTGAAATTTTATAAATTATAAAAAGCGTTAACTTTAAAAAAAATTAATTTAATAATTAAATGTTTTTATAATAATATGGTGATTACAAAATAATTTTAAATTAATTTATTAATAATGACGCCACAAAGTGAATACCAATATTTTGAAGAAATAAAATTATCAAATAAATTAATTTTATTGAAAGAAACAAACTTGAAACTTTTAACGTGATTATCTGAGAATCGTGTTTTTTTAAGTACCTTTGTGGTAGACACGATTACTAGAAAACTATCAATACCAAGTTTATAACTTCGTATTCACTATGATAATAGCTAGTCGCTAACCGAAGGATTTTTAATTAAAAAAAAATTAGATTAAAAAACCAAAAAAATAAAAATTTAACACCTTGAAAAAATAAGCTTTTTGATAAAACCGTAGAAATTAAAAAAATATATATGACAAATTCTTCGTTCAGACAAAACAATACAATGTACTTACGATTTTTTTTTAAATTTCTGATTTTTGATGAACCGTCCTCGAATTATCACGTCCACTACAAGTAACAAAAACGGCTCTCCTGAAATACAGCTGTAGATCCGTTTTAAATATTTTTCTATGAAAAAAAATTTACAATTACCCCAAAACATCTACTAATCGATGTTTTTAACAGTTTTTAAATAATTATTTATTATGCTGTGGAAAAAAAAACGAGAAAATGTGGTCATTTCGCCCGCTACAACTGTACATAATCCCTTGAGAAAATGTGGTCATTTCGCCCGCTACAACTGTACATAATCCCTTGAGAAAATGCGGTCATTTCGCCCGCTACAACTGTACATAATCCTTTGAGAAAATGTGGTCATTTCGCCCGCTACAACTGTACATAATCCCTTGAGAAAATGTGGTCATTTCGCCCGCTACAACTGTACATAATCCCTTGAGAAAATGTGGTCATTTCGCCCGCTACAACTGTACATAATCCCTTGAGAAAATGTGGTCATTTCGCCCGCTACAACTGTACATAATCCCTTAATGTATGCACATAGGTTGATACCATTCCATACACATCACTCTGCTCGATAGCAAATAATGCGTGGGTTTTGAAATTAGATTTAACTGGGAAAAGAGATTGTGTCATTAAAACTTCCATGAATATTAAATAATATTGCAGTGACGATATTCGTAAAACCCACTGCCGTGAATTCTAAAGCAGATATTGTGGCTTCATATTTTCAGTAAAAAGGTAAAACTAATAATAACTGCCGATACCTTTTTCAGTGTTGTTTTTTTTTTATTTCATGTTTCATTTGAGATTTGTTAATTTTATCTTCTATAATTAAATATTACAATGAGGTTCATTAAGCTTCAATAAGTTATTCCAATAAACTGAATATTAATAATAAATTCATAGAAAAGTCAACAGATATTGTAAATAAATAAAAATTGGATAGGTACTAGTATATCCGAGACACCATCCAGATGGCAAATATATTCGGGTAGAACTTTGAAACCATACAAAAATATGGCAGCCAAAAATATCGGAATTTAATTAGGGATAATATTAACAATAATTCCTCAAACTGAATAACGATATCAACAGAAATGTCTTCGGAAAATAATTAAGTCTCATTAGTACAGTGGTTAGAGAAAGAGGTCCTGGGTTCGATTCTCAGATGCCACCTATGCCTTTTTATTTTTTGTTTCATATTTCGTTTGATATTTTTTTACATTATCTTCAATGATTAACTAATTTAAACTACTACTAAATCATTTGATTAACGTTTAATATCAGTTCGTAAAAGATTTCCTTTTGCAAACAAAAAAGTGCAAATGGTTTACAATATCATTATCGAAGGTTCCCGTAAAAATCATATCTTTCTCAGTAGAACAGGCAAAACACTTTCAAGTTGTTTATCTGCCCTAAAGAAGGCAGGGTTGAAACAGAAATTTAAAACATGTGAAGTAAGATGGATATAGGTATACAAATATATTATTTTTATTATTTAAGCTTAGATATATTAAGTTAGATTAAATATAAGTGAATGTGCTCTGTATTTTGTATTTTCGCCTTTGTTGTAAATTATATGGTTGTACTTACACGACGATTGCTGAATTTGTTTGTAATACATTAATATTCAGTTGTATTTCGTGAAGGCTATCTATTATATCCATGTACCCACTGTGATGTGTTTTGCATCTCTGTCACTATTGAAATTTGAATTTTAAAACAAAATATATAAATGCCCGAATAGGGAGTATACAATATAATAAATAAATACATAAGTACTTTTCAATTATTGTAAGATGTTAACACTAAGACGTAGATCGTTTTACGGGTATTTCACCTCAATAATTTACATGTACCGGGGAAGTTGTTTGTCACATATATTATTTTTTTATTTAAATTTTTAATTCAGCAGAACTGGGTGTGTGCAAACCCATTCTCCCATATTGTATGAGATACATTCAATTTATCGCTTTCAATTTAATAGAAAAAAGAGTATAATAAAAAAGAGTAAAATAAGAATAAAAAATATGAAAATAATTATATAAAAAGAAATTGAGAAAAAAAAATAATTAAATTTAAAAAAAAGAAAGGAAAAGACAAACCAAATATTCAAAAACAACTTAAAATAAATTAAAATTTAATTAAGGATCGTCTTTCAGGGTAGTGGCCATATCATAAATAGCCGCATATCAAACGAGTATCTTTCCCCCTCATCTGGCGTCTTCAACAGATTATCTTCAGTTACCAAATAATTTTAAAAGCTATTATATTATATCCTAGATCAATTACATCTAAACTACTTAATTTAAATCTGGGTAAACTCGTGTGAAACTTACATAAATGAATTACGGGTTATACAAAATAAGGTAATCAAAAAACCGTTCAACTTTAATTGTAGAACATCCATCAAATAATTATACGAGTAAACAAAACTTTTAACAATAGAAACAATAAACAAGTATATGTATATGTCTCTTAATATATAGAATAAATGATAAACTAATACATAGAAACACAGAATTCATTAAAACGTCAGAAGTAACAAACACTTTATACGACACCATGATAACATCATATATCAATCAATCTATTAGTTATGAGGGGGTCAATTTATATAATTGCCTTACAGACGAAATTAAAAAAATATATATTCAATTAATTTTTATAACTTATTGAAGTATGTAAACATCATTGTAAGATTTTAATCATTTAATCTATCCAGATTACAATTGAGTTCTGGATGAAACTTTGCAATCATCATGAGGATAGCAGCCAATAATATGGGATTTATAAAAATGGAGGATAATATTAACAAATCTTGAACATGAAGTATGATATCGGTGTAAATGGCGTAAATTGAACTGGTCTCATTAGCTAAGTTGGTTAAGCGGTTACTACGGATAGGTAGAAGTCCTGGGTTCGAGTCCCAGATGCGACTAAAAGCTTTTTAATTTCTGTTGTTTTTTCGGTTTCGTGGTTTATTTGGGATGTGTTAATATTATTTTCTTCAATGATTAAAAAAAAAAAAGTTTGGGTAAAAAGAAATCGTTCGTCCTGAAATTAACTGAAAAAAAATAATTATAATGTACATAATTGTAATGCATCCATTTAGGTAATATTTCTAGTTAGGTAAGTTTTTAGGTGAGTATTTCCTTTTTTTTATAATAAATAAAAATCTATTTCCAATATCTCAATGGATTGGATGGAGTACCAGCGAATTATATACCAGCGGGTAAACGATATTATTTGTGAGGATTAAATTTCCTCAACCTCCCCGCAAAGCTTCTCTATACCAGAACTTCAATAACAAGCTCTATTTTTCGAGGAGAGAAAGATAAGGGATGTAATTGTATGAATATATTGTTTTGCTTGCATTTTGTACGAACATCGTACAACACGTACACATTTTCCGATGTTTTATTATTTTAAACGGTGGTAATGAAATAGCCCATGCTAAAAATACAATACCTTAAAACACAAAACGTTTGAATAACATTTATGCTGACGTAATAAGGGTACTTTCAAAACCAGTTTAAATAAATAATGTTAATGGAAACAAAGAAGGTAATTGCTAATTAATTAATTAAAATCATGTAAAAATATAATTTTATTACATTGAAATGTAAATCTGGGTAACTACAAAGATGAAAGATTTGTTTCTTTATACGAAGTATAAATAAATATCTCATATGAATACACTTTAAATGTGGGTCAGAGACCCGTTAATGGGTCAGTGCGCCTAAAAGTCAAGGACACCTGTCATATAAAAAATGGTATGCATTGTAGACATTAAAACTAATAGTATATTTTACATACCAGCTACTAAGGTAGTAATATTACAGGTACAACCCTCGTATTTTTGACCTATTTGGTGTAAGTGAATTCGTTCAAAAATGCGATATCACTGTACAAAATAATAAATAAATGTTCACTGTGCCACCCCCAATGAGTGCGGCACCAGTGAAAGGGAGGGTTTCCTTTGAGCCTGATCTCCCATTCTCTTGTGGTCCTATCGCCTTGAGTGAGTTACATAGTCCCCAGGGTTCTTCAGAAGTCTCTTCTCTACTATCCTACCGTCTTTACAGGGATCATGTCTGTCCTCTGGGTCAGACGGGCGCCACCGGGGATGGTGTGAAGAGTTTGAAGGACACCCTCCCATTCCACTGCTCGCTATCTCTCATTGGGACTGCTTGTGGCTTTCCAGAAGGTGTCTATTCTGTTATTGTATTATTCTCTGCCATGAGATGGTGAGATTTTTTTTCCATTCCATTGTCCAGTTCTAATATGTTTCTATTTAGAAATGTACTACTAGCTTCAAGAGCACGAACTAACTGCTTTGGATGAGAACACGTAAATGTTTTGGGATATATAAATCTATGGAAGTTCCGTGCACCTTTTGGAATCACGTTTTTCAAAAAGTAGAGTCTTGACATGAGAACCGGTAGAGGGACTCATCTGGTTCTTAAAACGGTTCGGGAAAGTGCCTTCGACTATACAAAATAATTTAATCACACAAAAATAAGATTTTCCTAATAATTGTACATTTAATCAAATGAGATACTTTAACTTCTTGTCTGGTATATTATGAATACAATGTCTCACCACCCATTACTAGATTACTATGTTTAGGTAAATAATAATTTCATTTTGTTCATTTTAATAGTTTTGCACTAGGTATATTTTTATATAGTAATTTGATGTCTTATATGTTATGTTCCAGTTCATCGACTTATCGACAAAATGTTATGATTGAAATAATCAAGGAAATTTATCAGTTTTCACACATTTCTACAATGTCTCATATTTGATAAGAGCCTTTGTTTGCCTTTTTTATAAAATCATCGTACATCATGTCTCGTACCCGATTAAGGTTAAATAACTCCCACAAACCATGGGATTATGCGATTCATATGACGTAAGTACCATTTTTTAGTTATAAATCTTAGCTGTAAGCCATTAGTAATTAATCTAATATGTTAATTATTATATATAAGTCTATGTGATAAGGTATGGGTTAGATAAATTATGTTGTAAAGCGCCCTTGGGGTGATTTTCTCACGAAAACGGCGCTATAGAAATAATCCATTTATTATTATTATTATTATTATTAAAGAAAGTCTTTTCTCTCCTTCTATTTCTGTTTAGATTATCTATCTTTGTTCCCTTACCAGTATTAACTATTAACACTTGTAGGTAAGCTATTCTTATTTTTAATAATTAAATTTGAATGTTCTCTTATTAGAATTAAATAAATAGCATGGCAACTGCTTTGGAGGGGTAGTAGCAAGTATTATCGTATGAGAGGAGGTGGGTAATCCTCCAGTAAGAAGCAGTAGGCATTTACTGTAAAAAAATGTTCCATTACAAACCCCTACAGGAGGTCTTTGAAGAGTGTTTTCCCGCTGCTTTCATCGGTTCTCGTACAAAGATAGTAGAAACAGATAGTATGTGAAAATATATAGTAAATTTAACAATTGTACGATTTTCTGTACGTCGGCTTGTTTGAGGTATTTTCCACATCTAACCAATATATTTATTTTTCTACATGATGCAGAAAACAAAAGTTTCCATCACGTAACAGAGAGCGCTACACAGACAAAGACAAAGACGTGCACTCACTTCCGTTGGTTGCGCGAAACGTGTTTACCTACTAATAATAATAACAATGACACGAAGATACTTTTGAGGTGGAAAATTTCACCAATTTCATGATGACATTTGGCACACAAGGTGAAAGAAGGTAAATAGAAAGATTTGTGGAATGAATTTATAGTCATTTTTTATTTAAAACTAACTGATGTGTACACAGCCTTGCTCGGGATATTTTATTTATTATGGAGTAAAGTTACGAAGATGCGAATTCTTGCTTGACTTTTGGGTAACATAATTGATTTTACAGCATTACATTGTGACGACTGTCACTATCTCTAAACAAAGAAACATTAATTTGAAATTTTTATTTCATTCCAAACAATTATTTTTTCAAAACATATCTATATAACAAAAGTTTTTAAGTAGGTACATATTTGGATTTTCCATTTTGAAAATATTGTACCTAAACAAACCTTATTCTTTTGAATATGTAATCTATGGCTAACCAGAGTTGTATACCTATAGGTTAACCTGAATACAACATGGCTGGCTTAATGTTTTTCATATTAATTTTAAAACGTTACAGCAACGGTTTTACATATTGGATTTGATTTCAATCTTCCCGGCACTAATAAGAACAAACTATGCTATTTTCAGCGAAACCGATAAAGTAGTTTTCGAGAGAATCGAGGACACGCAGACAAACGTTCATTTTTATATATAGAGAAGTACATACAATTAATGTCATTAGTATAGTAAAAAAGTATATTACAAATAGCGTCATAATATTTAAGACAAAAATTGATAACATACTCATTAAAATTCGATAACAAATGAAATCATTTAAAAATGATGTAACCAAGAACCAAAGGTAATATAGGTATGTATATACCTAACAAATCAAAAAGGTTTTAGAATTTTTTTTAAACACTTTTCTTTTATTTCTGTGGTATTGTGTTTTTTTTTTTTTTGCTATATTTTTTGTTTTTCTTTTATACGAATACCGCGTCCCAACTACTTCCAAACGTCTGAATCCAGTGGACTATGGCATCCCCAATTGGTGAATGTTGTGAGGCTGAAGGTATTGGGGAAAGGAAGGAGAAGGGGAACACGAAAGTTGAGAAATACCTGGCTATTCAGATCTGGTCACAAAACACGGCTAAAAACCATTTCAAGCAACGTTTCAATTCTGAATAGTGGTCTTTCACCGGGACGATACTGAGAGTATTTTCCACTCTGGAACATGCGCAAATATACTATATATTATTTTTAAATGAATTAATTGTGAAACAGCACAAATTAATTAATTAAAATTTAGTTGCGCACGTCGGGATTTGAACCTGCGACCTTCGGATTCGTAGTTGAGAGTCTTACCCCTCGACCACGGAGGCCGTCAAATATATATATATATTTTTTTTTATCTAACTCATTGTCATTTAAAAAATGTAGATATATTTAGCTTACACATTGCATAATGTGTATACGTTGTGTGGTTTTTAGGGTTCTAGTGACAATCAAATTAGGTAAATTAATTCTCGTGTTTTGGTATTTGTATTGCATTGCACTTCTCCTGAATACTTTCAAGAATTCAAAATAAAAATAAAAATAAATTATTGAATGTTCACGTAAGAAGGCTAGAAAAGAACCAATAAATATTACATGTTATCAATAACCAGTAGCTGTTCTAATACGGGAAAAAACATTCTTCTATGTTGCCCGGTTCCATATAACATATTTTATTCCAGATCTAAAAGAATTTAAGCATATCACTCCACCCGAAATTAGCGACCTAGCAACAAGAAACAATGCGGCGATTCATCAAAACGTCCGTGGCGTGAATAATATAATGTCATTGGTTACAAAAAAATATATTAAATGTGAAAATTACAATTTACGTAAGATACTTATTTTAATAATAACTTAAAATAGACAAAAAAAATTAGTCGATTCTTGCAAAATACTATTCTGTATATTTTTGTAGTTAACAATCTTCATGTAGCGGTTCTCACAGTCGCCTTGCAGATTCTGAAGGATTGAATGATAATGTATAAACTGAACTTAGGACAGAAAGCCCCATAGACGCTGAATTTATAATGAACACATGAATTCATTTTGAACTCGGTCTCGTGCAGTAGACGAGTGGATTTTTTTTTGCAGTAAATTTAAGACAAATATTCCCTGGTTACGAATAACCTGACAATATTTGAAAATCTCTTACTACCATCACAGTAAGAAGAAGATTTTGATAATATCGTAAATGGAGGACTTAGCCAGCCGAGAAATTGAACTCACGACGCCTGGGTGAGACCCAAACGCGCTACCAACTCAGCCGCTGGCGAATTTGAATGGCGAGCTGTTGAAAGCCGTAAAAATATGATACAGGTTTGTTTTATTTTCTGATCTTTTCTGTCAATAAGATATGTATAATTTAATATTAAGGTCAGAATATAAACATTATATATCTTTGTTAGACATATTAAATATAATGAACCGATCAGAATTTTATTATCAAGTTAACAATGAATACGAATCTGAATATCAATAAGCATTTTTCCATTTGTGACATGGCGTAATCCCAGGGGATGAAAGAGAAATCCATTTCTGGTGCAAAAGGGTAGATCACGACATTCTGCATGGAATATTTTAAATATTGATATGTGATGGCCTTTCAAGCGAGTATTTCATATTTTGAATTATAGAATGTGCGTTCATTCGCGTGAAAAGGGTACCTACCTACCAACTAGGTGAGCGAATATAACAGGGTATTATTTAATACGTACTGCGTTGACGTATCAAACGTCAAGTAAAAATATTATTCGAATGAAATGTCTAATTGTCTGTCTACCCCGGTGGTAGGGAACATTTTTTGTCAACGAGGGCCATTTTGATGATTGCAATTTCACCCGCGGGCCGCACACCTCACAAAAATCGTTCAAATAGCAAAATGGAAGAATGTAATGCGTGTCCAAACTTCATGTTCATAAACAATAATGCAAAATACTCGTATGTGTCTGTAAACTTATTTTTTCTGCACTCGGAACAAGAGAATCTTTTTATTTCAAATTTTGCAGCGAATGGCCTGCAACTAGAATTTTGAATTGCACTTAGACCATGAGAATGATTTTTCTCCGAATTTTCTGGCAGTTATGGTGCTTTTAACCGGCCGGACAAAAAATGCTCGCGGGCTGGACAAAAAAACTTCACGGGCCAGACGTTCCCTACCCCCGGTCTAGACATGTCGATTTGTCTGTTTGATGAAAACGAAATATCAATAATGTGTGAACGTCAAGAAAGTGGTTTTTATTTTTGTTTAAAAAGAAAGACAAACTGAATAACCCGACAACATATTAAATCCCCCAATAACTACTAAAAATTATTGTGTACATCTAATTTAATAATTTTACTGTTTTATTACCGTGACAGCTGTTTCGGCGTTCAATGCCATTTTCGAACTGTGGTTAATCCACATTGCGACGACATACTTATATGGTTTTACTCCCACCCAATTCTAATTTGGACGGTGTTTAAAATTATCTGTTACCGGCGAAACCGATTTAGTTAGAAAATAATTAAAAATTCTCTATTCTGTCAGGTACTTATACTTTAAAGTATTTCCCCGCATTTAAATGGAAATGTTTTCTTAATTGATTTATTTAAATGTATTATATTTTTTTATCATGTGAACATACTGAGAAGTGATGAAAAAATAAATTTCTTTACCTTATTAATTAACGTTATTTTAGGATCATTCGTTCGTTTATTAATATCCAATTTTTCGAGCGAATTTAATCTGTAACTCTTTCTTTCTATATGTAAGGGTTTAAGTTCTGCGAATTTTGATGTATGTTCTTTGAATCTAGTTGATAAAGCCATTCCCGTCTGCCAGCTATAGGTAGCTTTGCAGTCAGCGTGGTCACATTTTAATTCATATGTGCCAACATAATAAAGTTAAGAATTTTTACTTTTTAAGTTTTTTACGCTTGTTGCTATATTATTATTGGTTCTAAAAGCTAAGTAACTAATACCAAAATTAAAACTGCGAAAATAACCGAGATCATTTCCATTTAAAATATTATTAAACAATTTGTCTATACTTATGTCATTATTCTTTGTATAATTTGTATCCTGACGAAGAAACAATTGGTTTCGAAACACGTTGATATTTATTTATTAAATAGTGGTTTTCATAAAATATCTCTCAATCATCTAATTGAAAATGGTGCTACAAATTGTTTTTTTCCTTAATTGAATAAAAAATTCAATTTCGGTAATTATATAATATGTCTTACGGCATCATTTATAATATTATACTTGTACAGTAAGCATAACAATTATTTTTAAATCTGTTAATATTTCAAACATTCAGGCATCTCAACATACACTTTTAGTCCTCTATACAAGCAGTTATGCGGCTCTTTACATGCACTAATCTAATTCCTTGGTTTCATCATTTTAATAAAAATCATTTTCATCTGTAAAATATTTCGGTATTTGGTAATTCATATTTTTTTAAATGTACACAGTGTTCAGCAGTCTCCTTTTTATTGGAACTCAATCAAGCTCCTCTCCCATTTGCTTGATTCTTGTATACTGGTATTTGCCTTTCCTTAGTATCAGAAGCTGGGCGTATTGTACAGAGCCCGCAGACACTTTAATAGTACACAACTTCTGACCCTGTACAAATCACAAGTGCGCCCTACTGTAGAATTTGGCAGCCACATCTATTCGGGAACCCCAAAATATCTGAAAAACCCTCGAATCTATGCAAAAGCGTGCGGTCCGTTTGATAGAAGCCAGGTGGGAATGCTGTACTTATTCTACCAGTATTTTAGTGGAAGATGCTCTGAGGAACTAGCGTCTTGATCCCTTTGTCACTGGTGCATAGTCGGGAAACACGCCAAACGCGCGCCCAACATTTACACTTGTGTTAAATAGTTCAGCTTTTTTTTACATGTATACCGCACAAGAGTCTCAACTGCTCCCAACCGTCTGGAGCCAGTGAGAATATGACATCTCCAACTGGGGAATATTCTGAGGCTGAAGGTATTGGGGAGGGGAAGGAGAAGAGCAAGACGAAGGTGGGGGAATATCTGGTTATTCAGATCTGTTCACCAAACACGGCTAAAATCCATTTCAAGCTTCTTTTTTTCCGTCTTTCACCGGGGCGATACTGAGAGTATCTTCCACTCTGAAACGTGCGTAAATATACTATATATTATTTTAAAATAATTCATTTCAAACCACACAAATTAATTGAATAAAATTTATTAGCGCACGCCGGGATTTGAACCCGTCGAGATTCGTAGTCGGGAGCATTACCCCTCGACCATGGAGGCCGGATCTGCCGGTCTCTGTATTCCCTCCCTCCCACAACATGGGTCTCTTTAAGACTCGAGTTCAATCCTTCCTATCCTCTAAAAAACTCTACACACAGCATCCCCAAAGATGATATTGGCCTTGAGGGAAATTATTTCCCCCAGAGCCTCCTGTGTACAGTGTACAGAAAAAAAGTATACAGAATAATTTCTGGACATTACAAATACAGACATAACCTCGAGAAAGCATTATCGATCAGATGCTACGTACCGTGATGAGAATCCACCTTAGCCTGTAAGGCAGTCAGTCACCCGTCAAGAATGTCGAGATAAACCAATATTCCAGTGATCCGTCAAACATGGCAGTAATCAAGAGAGAGGGATCATCATTATTAGACTTGCTTCTGATAATCGTTCATAATTATCGACTAAGATCTTATCCCAATCATAAAGGCACTGATAACGATTATGAAAATAATCCTCAAGCTACCTCTAATTACAGACTCTAACTCAATCTTTAATATAATGGGAGTATTTGACGTTGGTCAGATTTACGCTAAAACAATCCTCACTTATCTTTACAAACAAGATATACTGTAAATTCCTGTAACTCTTACTACTTTTGGGCAACGGAATTTTAGGTACTTTGCCATAAGAATTTTCAACACTCTTCCAGTTAGCATCAAAAATTCTGAAACATAAAAAAATTCAAACACAATGTAAAAAATCGGATTAAAAGTAATGATAGGGCATTTTCCGGTGCACTCCAAAATTCGAAATAATTGATTAAACTTTTTGCGGAGCATATCTTAATATAAGTGTATATCCATAGGCATTATAAAATAATATGCAAAATTACTGCCTAAACACAGGCTAGCCTAGTTATGCGGGTTATATGCACTTCTGCTCTTTACATATTACGTAGTGTTGTAATATTATTTTCATTTTTATATATCTACTTTGTAAACCACTGTATATTTTATTAGAGATTTATTTATTTATTTGAAACACATTATTAAACAATAAAACGTAAGAAAGCTTTGACTGCCCAACTGGGAATAAATCCCGTTTTAGGACAGTCAAATTGACAACTTTAGTTCATATTAAGTGCCATTATACAATTATTTTGATAAGCAATAATTATTAGCCTGAAACACTAATCCAAATTGCAAAAACCTTCCGAGAAAAGATAAATGTCGCCGACAGGACTCGAACCTGCACCCTTCTCATTGCCATTATACAATTAGAAGGGGAAAAAGCTTGTATTGACATAGTATGGTAATATAATGTATCTAGAAAAAAGTAAAATAATTAAATATAAAGATATGTGAAAAATGATACATAAAAAAAAACTTATGAACGTACTTATGAAGAGATGAGAAAAACAAATATTATACAGTTAACAATTATGTATATGTGTTTGATAAGTACTGGTTGGTGCTATGAGGAAAAAAATGAGTTTGAAATTGAGTACTAAAAAAAAAATAATATTATTGAGTAATATTGATAAGATTTCCGCACCTTCCTCTTCCCTTTCTTCTTCCCCTCCCCAATACCTTAAGCCTCACAACATTCCCCAATTGGAGATGCCATAGTCTCACTGGCTCCAGACGGTTGGGAGCAGTTGGGACTCTTGTGGGGTATTCATATAAAGAAAAAAAAAAGATTGAGTTATGTATCACTCAGCTTTATGAGCCGACGACGACATTTATTTTAGTTATAGTTAAACTTAATTACAATAAAGATATTATATTTTTATTATCATCAATCATCACAGTATATCAGTAAGTCTCCTTAGAAAAAATAACACTGACATCAGAATCCCAAACCGATATTTCTCATAAATTAAATGACAGAACTACGAAAATATCCAACAATATATTACCGTTTTGAAAGAACAGAAATTCCAAGAATATCAAAAAATAAGCTTTGGTCGGATTTTCAGCAGACACAATACCCACATTTTCAGTAAATCTTTATTACATTATTCGAATCCGGACGAGAACTTTTCACCTTATTTTCACTACATTTCGCAAACAGAAAACCATTCCGTATCCTTTATTATATGGACCTTTAAATCACATGGAAGAGCATAAAACACATTGTCACTGTCCTTACAAAAACCTAAAGCCTTATGGCCGCCATAAAAAATATCACAAAGGTAGGATTTTTAATTATTTGTTCTGATTTTAAGGATGTTTTATGGCCCAGATATCATTGTAATGCCATTTAATATTTTTCAATGACAAAACATAGACATAAGAAAACTCATATATAATAATTTCTATATTATTATGCATTGAATAAAACATATCTTATGAATGAACAGTTGAGCTTACCCACCACTTTCCCGCCTCAGTATAAGTAACTTATTAATTTTTTGGTTCAACGAAGCTAAGGTATAATTGATTATAAACCTCCAAGTGTCGCTGTATAGCATTAGCTTAGAAGGTTAGTAAAATACCACAGGTCAGAATGTTTGGTACATACGTACGGTCGACAAAAGTGGCTCTAGTAAGTATGGTGGCTCTTCTCTACTCGTCCGTAGTCCGTAGATGAACATGGTGAGACGCGGAGAAATACTAACATAAAACAGTAAAAGGAGAAACAAAATAGATTAAGTAAGAGTTCTCCGGACGAGCCGTTTCCAGGACACCAGGGCGGTAAATCTGAAGCAGTGCAAGGTGGATTCTTGTTCCCGCTACCCTTCCCAGGAGACATTGCGCCAGTCGTCAGAATTATCCCTTAAGAAAAGTGTGATTGGGGAAGGGGAAAAAAAAGAAAGACCATTAGACATTATTAGTTAGTAGCTGGATCGGGTTCTCACCCAGGTATCGCGAGTTTAAGCTTCTACAAGCTGCATTTCCGCTTATACTGATGGAAGTAGGAGGAAATCAAATTCTGTCGAGTTATTCATCACCCGGGAGTGTTTGCCTTCTTTAAAAAATAAATAAATGATGGTACCTTAAGGTTTATGGGAATTTTTAATCCGACCGAGTAATCACAAGCAATGACCGATAAGTAAAATGATGATATAAGCGGTGAGGCTGCAGTCGGCAGGTCATTTTTTTGTATTTCTTGGATATTCTGCGTAACAATTTCTAGACATTTTGTTTGAAGAGTTTTTTTCAGTATGTACGAAGAACTAAGTTAAAACATTCAAATATTAATACATATTCAAAATTATGCACCTTAGACACTTTAGAAATAATAATAAAAACTACCTGCAATTAATTTAGTAAATTATTCAATTTTTTAATAACTTACTGAAACTTATAAATCACATTGAATTTTTTAAAATATTTTTATTGAGATAATATTGACAACTCTCAAAAAAAAACATGAAACCGAAAAGACACAGAAAAAAAGGTAACGGTAGCAAGTGGGACTCGAACACGGGATGTAATGGTCTATCCGAGACCTTGTGCTCTAATCCACTAAGCTACAGCTACCCCAATCCGTTCCGCAATATTTTAAATATTAATCGTAGACTTGTAGAAAAAGTCAACTGATGTCCCATGTAAATAAATATCGGATTGGTATATCCGAGAACTATCTAAAAAAATTGCTAAATTTGGGTAGAATCTTGTAGTCATGATAAAAAGTTAACAGACAAAAATATATAGGAATTATTTAAAGATGATATTGACAGTTCTTAGAAATCGAAGTGCAATACCGATAACAATGACGGAACTGATTAGGGTAGCTGTAGCTCAATGGATTAGAGTGCAAGGTAGATAAAATAAACCGCGAGGTCCTGGATTTAAGTCCCAGCTGATACCGTTATCTTTTTCTATTCTGTGTAAAATTTGTTTCATGTTTCAATTTGAGAGTTTTCAATTATACCTTCAATGATTAAAGTTAGTGTTTATGAAAAATCAAGCAACGCCTTATTTTTTCGAAAATTTCGTCGCATTTTAAATGAAAACTTTCGAAGTATATTTTGAGGATACCGACATTTTAAAAAAAAAGGGAAACATACGTAGGACGGTCAGAAGAGGGTCATATTTCTGATATGATTTTGATAAATGCTAAACTTATGTAAATTTAAAAAATATGTAACAAATATTTTTATTTTTATAAACAATAATTATTAGCCTGAAACACTCATCCAAATTGAAAAAACCTTCCGAGAATGTTTCAGGCTAATAATTATTGTTTATAAAAATAATTGTTACCCTTTGCGCTATGCACAAAAATCTTGTCTTAAAAACTTTAGTTTATCAATTAATAAATATTTTTATCTTTAAAAAATTATATTTATCGTATTGCGTAGTATTTCGAAGTAATGAAAAATTATTCTTCGACGCCCCTCTACCCCCTAATGTGCCTTTTTAAAAAATATATAAATAATATATAAATAATAATATAAATAATAATATATAAAAATATACAATCTTAATATTATAAAGGGGTTATGGTAATCCTGTCTCACCAGGAGAACCTGTGTTGAGAGCAGAAAGAAAACCCGATAGGAGAAAGAGGCTCTTCTTAACAATACGTTAATAACCTCAATCAAAACTAATGAAGACAACACCTTCAGATACATCTCAAGGGTACGGGAATTTTTATACGCACCTATAGTAAATATATATGTCTTCTGGTTTGTGCTATTTATTAAAAAAATGCTAATGGTAGGAACGTTTCCTTTCAAATGTAAACATCACATCTATCTTTAAAACCATATATAAGCGTAACGTTAAAAACTACCGTCCTTTTTCCAAACTTCCTATTCTAAGCAAGTCTTTGAAAAAATCTTATTTGATCAATTAAGCTCGGCTATTTCCACAATCATCACACAGAATCAGAACGGATTTATAAGACGTTGGTCTACAATATTCAACATGGCCCTTTTCACTAACTTTTTGCATAGCAAGATGGACAATAAGAAGCAGGTTGATTTTATGTATATAGACTTAACTGCATAATTCATTAGATTCTTTTAAAGAAGCTTGTCCTACTCTCCATATACGGTGACTAGTTTAGATGGATTAAGTTCTACATTAGTAAACATCAGGTTATCATTATCAACGGTGTCTTCTCAAAATCTATCGAGGTAATATCAGGTGTTCCCCGAGGATCCCACCTCGGTCCGCTTATATTCAACATATATATAAAAGACATTGGATCATGTTTTCAAAATCCCGAATTCAAAGGTAATTGTTCTCTCTCTGCCTTTAAGAAGCATTACAAAGTGACTTGGATAGACTTTGCAAATATTGCGAAGTTAACTATTTAAATATCAACGTTTCTAGGTGTCGCACTATGATATTCACCAGAAAAAAACATAAAAATAAGTTTTCTTATTTACTCCATAACGAACCTGTCATCTCTAAACCTGAATGTAAAGATCTTGTCGTTTTCCTAGATAACTAACATTTATTTGATAAGCACATTGATTCAATCGTTCACAGGTCATATAAAATGTTGGTTTGTTTTACGCTTAAGCAAAGTGTTCAAGAACCCTCGAACAATCAAATATTATATTTTTCACTAATGAGAAGTCCACTGGAATATGCTCCACCAATTTAGAATCCACAATATAAAGTATAGTATAGATTGCATTCTAAAGATAACATATCTCACCTACAAATTCAACAACAACTTTCAATGTACCTTTCAATATTTGCAACAAAGTCGAACAGTAGCTGACTTAATATTTCTATATAGAATTCTAAATAATAATATCGACTGTACAGACCTTTTGTCACTAATTAATTTCAACATACCTCTGATACGTACCCGCCATAAAGCACTATTCCACACGCATAGTTACAAAATAAATGCAGCTGCAAATTCACCAATTAACTGTACTCTTCATTCATTCTATAATATTAACCTAAACAATTAAAGCATTGATATCTTTTTTGGATTCACTGACCACATTTAAAATAAGCATTTGGTAATAATGTAAACTGCTCAATGCGCATACATCACTCTATAACAATGTAGATCACCTCTTCTCACACCTACAAACACATTCATACACACACACACACACACACACACACACACACACACACACACACACACACACACACACACACACACACACACACACACACACACACACACACACGCGTATACACTACACATGTCACCCGATAAATACATGTATATATCAGAAATTACAAGGAAATATATAGATACCTTAATTTGTAAATTTAGTTTCTGGAAATTGTTTTTCACTGTAAGAAAATGAAATGTACCGTTTTGTTTCTAAAGTAAAATAAATAAGTAAGTAATAAACGTATGTGAAAAGATGTTTTGATGGAATAATTAATTTCAGCATTTGATGTTTTGTGGTTGGTTATTGCATAGTTCATCGCCATGTAATGGGGTCCTTTTTGGAAGAGAGAATAGTTTGTAGGTATTGGGAGGTTCTGTGCAAACTTTACTTTGTTTGTTCGGGTATTAGGTGGTTTCGCGTAAACCTTGTTTTATGTTTCATTTACGCCGAATATAAGCATGACCCAGTTCTATGCCAGAAAAGCTGGCTTAATATATCTAAATGAAGTAGTAGAAATTCTAATAAGCTGGGCCATTTATGATATAATGCCAAAAAATATGTAAGTACTAGTAGGTACTGTCCTATTAATACTGTTGATCTCGATATTTTAAGTATATGAGCCGTAAATAATCCAGACTTTTTATCGACGACGTAAGTAGGAACTGTTAATGTTTTCCCCAATTTTTATATCTGGATCATTTTCCGCTTGAGGTAAGAATAACCTCGTTGAATTTAATTTTTCAAATACCAAATCATGTCTGATTACATCCAAAGAAATGGAAATGACAATCTTCCCACGTGCATTTCATAGATATGCTTGGTCTAATTTTAAATGACCACCAGCTAAAATACGTGGGCTCCTTTTTTATTTACATTTTACAAAAGAAAAAAAATACAATGCAAAAAGTCTCGATGAACTACTTTTTTGTAGTATGTCTAGCGGGAGCTTGTTATTCAGACTCAAAATTTACAGATAAGGTCACAAAATATATTTATGTTTTTTTATAAAAAAAATTAAAAAAAAACTTTAAAAACATATGTAATAAACTTAAAACATATATATGTCTCAAAAATATATTTAAACTTTATTTTTTTTAAACATGTACAAAAATAAATCATAGATAAAATAATCTATATAATAAATAAAATAAAATAACTTTGGTTCAATTCCACTTTATTATTTCATCGTCCAACCGGAACCGAAAATAATCTTTCCATATTATCTAATACAAATAGCCTTTTACATATAGCCAAGTTTTCAATATATTTATTAATTGTTTAGTTTCAATACAGTTTTTTTTTCAGCGGGTAACATATTTAAATAGCTACAAATCATGTGATATAAAGTTCTTTCTTCATATTTTTTCGTATGCTTAGGAACCATTAATCTATCATCGAAATAAGAGTCAAGTTATCCTCTCAAAAGCTGGGCGTACTGTACAGGGTCCGCAAATACTTTAATAGTACACAGCGGCTGACCCTGTACAAATCGCAAAAACACCCCACTGTTGAATTTGGCACCCTGCTTTGGTCTGTACCCCAAAAATACCTGAAAAACCCTTGGAAGTGCGAAAACGGGCGGTCCGTTTGATAGATTCGCCTATATTAAGAAATGGATTACAATCTTTAGAGCAGCACAGGCGTTAGGTGGGAATGTTGTCCTTGTACTACCGGTATTTCAATGGAAGTTGCTCTGAGGCACTAGTCATTGATCCCCTCGGCACCGGTGCATAGTCGGGAAACACTCCAAAACACCCAACATCTGTACGCGGATAACTTTTGTCACATGAGAACGAGTCATTTCTAACAGCCCGGCGGAGCTATTTGCCAGGCTCTGTGTTACCTCCCTCCCGCAACATGGGTCTCTTAAAGACTCATTTTCACTCCACCCTCTCCCTGTGGCCCAGCATCCTGTGGCCTCCTCCGTGGCATCAATGTAAAACAAAGGTCAATGCAAAGTTGTAACCCAACATTTACATATTTTGTAAAGACGCTCTTTCATCCTAATAGTTTAACTAGATTATTCCTTTAAATCACGAAATAATCGCTCACTTTGAATGAAACCCCCCGAGTCCCGGAAAAGAAGCATTCCTGTTTATTTTTTTCTCTTCGTTCAAGGAAAAATAGCGTTATAATAATATGCCACGCAAAACTAAAAGAGATGAGCAAACTCCGTTGACGTAGAAAACACGCTCTAGGGACCAGCCTGTGTGTATTGTGAATATAAATGAAGTTTTTTTTAACGGAATAAATGTTTTTCCTTGCTCGTAAATTTGATAACCTTTACATTTTCTTCTCCTGAATATTTTATTAACTCGTTTTTTTTCTATTCCTGTTATATTGTGTATTTTGAATACCCTATGGATTGTATTTTGTTATAGGGCCAGCAGTATGAGTAAGGCCGAAATATTTAAATGCGTTATTTAAATTTAAAAAATTCAATTAAACTGATCTTACCACTATAAACTGACTGTTATTCATGACATAATAATAATGGTAAGTGTTTATTCCAGAATGTAGAGAGATTAGAGCAGTCCCACACTTTCCATATAAAGATAACATACATTGGATTATAAAAATTAAATAAATACAGTAGGTGAATGACATCTGACTCATATAATGTATACGTATAAGCTATGGTATTTAAATAAGGAACTCTAGTCCAATTTTTTTTATCAATAACGACGTCCAAACTTAAATATCAGTATTTTTTTTCTAAAATTAGTAATCATAGTTAAAGTAATTTTCAAAGTTTCAATTTTCAAAACCCGCCAAATCTCTCGAAATCTATGATAGGTCGGTTTTGATCAGTTTTTAGGTTAGAATGTCAAGTGTAAAAACGAAGATGAGCTTTAGCGTACACAATTTTATATTTTGTTCATAGTAAACCATAAATAAACATAAGTAAGAAAAATATGTACCTTTTAGAAACTTTAACTCAAAGAATAGTATTGAACATTAAACATTATCATAATATTTGTATTGATAATTGGTTTGCTCATGAACACTCTAATTTCTTTAATTAGTAATATTTTTTTTATATTGAATAACAATTATAGAACTTAAAGTCACCCAACATATACTTAAAATGCAACACAAAATAGAAAAAATAATATTTTCTTACTAATCCAAGAACAGAATACGCACGTGACGTCAGATGTTCCAAATTCAATTGTACGAAGATAGCAAGGTGTTTCGATGAGATAATTTTTTTAAAACTTTTAAATAACGATTTATAAATTCTACGTATAATTATATATAATATATATGATATATTCTGAATCGGCGTTTGTTGATCTATATGAATATATATTTTTAAAGCCTTTACATTTTTCACTGGAGTTCCTTATTGTGGGGGGGAAAATATATTTCTCCGTTATGCGTCGATGCTAGCAGCTGGTTTGAGGCGGGCTTCCATGAGAGGGTATTTTCGGAGCTATATGGCATAATGGAGCATAACTATCAAGTAGTTTTGGGTTTAGTTCGTTTAACTAAATGTAGTTATTTTTTAGTCGTCTAAACCTATATTTTATAATATACGGAGACTTAAAGAGGGAAAAATGAATGGAACTCAAAGAAAAAAAAAACACATAAATTTGTTGTAGACCACTTTTATTTTATCAAAACTCTACCGGTTTCGGAAGCACCCTTCCTTCATCAGGAGAATATTAATCATCATTTTTATTAATATTATTAGTTATTAATAATCAGTTTTAATATTCTCCTGATGAAGGAAGGGTGCTTCCGAAACCGGTAGAGTTTTGATAAAATAAAAGTGGTCTACAACAAATTGATGTGTTTTTTATTGTAAATTATGGCGAGCCACAAAGTTAATGCTTTTTACAAATATGGAACTCAAAGAATAGTAGTGACTTTTTATAATATCTAAATTTATTTACACCATTGATAACAATTAATTTCTACTGACTGAATCCACATCCCAATATAATACCCGCTCCGATGGACACTGAATCTAATTTAATTGATTGCTGGCTAATTTGGAGTAAAAAGAGTAAGAATAATAATTTCAATGCCTTTTATAACGTAGATTCTGCTTGTATCTGTCGGAGAGGGGTTGAATATATTTCCAATCAATAAGGCGGACATCTGTATTTTAAATCTATAATCTATTTGTTTGCTATTTTACAAACAAGTCCTAACTGCTAGAAACTTTTAAAGTATTTTTAGTAATAATATATTTTTTTAAATAGCGTTTTGTTGATAATTTTACTTATTTTTTTTTATTTTTTTATTGTAGTACATAAAACAGGCAATATGCCCAAAACTTACATACATGAATGTTCAATAATTAATAAGTACAATAAACAAACACATTATCTCGCAAAAATGAAAATAATAACGAAAAAAGTGATAGGTCGAAAACATATTATAAAGTAGGTGTATAAACTAACTCCTTATTGTCACCTGCGCTGATGGTACACTGTTTTGGTACTTAATAAAGGGCATCATCACATTATCAGTTTACATTAATGGTAAAAACTTTTTTATTAATTCTTTAATTAATAATAATAATAATAATAGTTGGATGATTTGTATAGCGCCGTTTTTGTGAAAAATCACCTCAAGGGCGCTGTACAAATATTTCTTAACTAATTATGTACAAACAGATACAGAAAACATACTTACCTCGCAGGTGGCTTCAGATGAACACAGTTTTAGAAAAATTTATTTATAGAGATGATAGTTTTACATTGTTATTTGTTTCTCCTTTTCTATTGATGTTACGTTTATTAGATGATTGGTGGCACAAGAAGAGGTGGTATTTATTGAATTATTGGTATTAATTTTTAGGACTGGAAAGTATTCATAAAATTAATTTTAGGACTCGAAAATATCTTTAAAATTACCTTAAAAAGCGTAAGAAGCTTTTAATAAATATTAACGTTTTTTTTACACTTCGGTTATTTACAGTGTTGCGGGCTGTGGACGCATTTGCGCACCGATGCGTGAATTTTTAATTTTATTTATTATTTTTTATTTTTTATTTTTTTATTTATTTATTTATTGACTTTAGGTAAGTACTAACCGGCTAGCTTAGCTAAGCAATTGTATCATTAAAAATAACCATTTCATTATTAGAGCAGTGTATAGTATTGTAATATCTTAATATCCTTAATATCATTAGATGGATCTACTTTTAAAACTGAACTAATATTTTGGTTATGAAACATATATAGAAATAAATAAAATCGTTAAATTTGGTAGTAATATTCTTTATAATCAACGTCGATTGTCCTCGTGGCCTATTTCATATGAATTTCTCACTTTCTCTTAATCGCTCGCCTCTTTGACCTTCTATCTCTTCCTATTCCAGTCAATTCGATTATATGTTGTATATGTGTCACTATTCCATTGCTTCATTTTATATGGTGTGTTTCTCTTATTCTATTTTGTACTATACCTCACCTACATATTACATGTCACTCTATGTTTCTGTCTAGTTTTAATTTTTACGCCGATGAAGCTCGAGATAAGCGAAACCGATTATTTTTACATATGGTATCCCTACTACGAACAAAAGACAATCGACTGACATTCTGTTATGCACAGAACCATGAATTCATTCGCTTTTCTGCCTCTTGCTGAATCAGTCGTGTAGTAGAACATACTAGTAACTTGTTGATTTGCATTTGCATCACTCCTAGTTTATAAATTTACCTTCTGAATTTTGTACGCGCTGAGAAATTATTAATTAATAAATCAAATGGTGACCCTTCTTTTATTTATATCTCCGCGACAATCTTTAACGAAAGCGCTTGGTAAGTATTGGTAAGTATACACAATACGCAACATATATCAAACATATATCAATACAGTTAAAATCGTTAAACGATTTTTGATAAATATAAAATATATCAGTGGTTCAAAACAAAGTGTTTGTGGATTGAAATATTATTAAATAAAACAAAGTAATCGCTTTGCACGAAAACGTTTTTTTTCCTGTGCGAAAAAATCGTTATTTAAAAACGAGAGTTTTGTTAATTTTCATTATAACGGAAATGCAAATATTTATTTGTGATTTCGATTAAATTTTCGAAAGTTTCAAACTTTTCCTCCAACACTAACTGTAAACATCAACGAAATTGTTAGTTTAAAATTTGTTCATAGACTAAAAAACGTCAGTATTTGTTAACGGTCAGTGGCAATAGTTTGAAATGGGTATATTTTATTATTGTAAATAAAATTAAATCGAAGTAATAAATAATATAACCTTATATACTAACCTATTTTAAAATAAACTCGAACGGCATCCTACAAACATTCGCTTAAATATTTCACAAAAATTCTGCTTTAAATATATATCTACCGTGTACTAGTATTTTAGTAATTTAAAACTCTACAGTACCTGCACACAAATACATTAAAATACAACTTATCCGTTTTTGACCACATAGGTTTATTAATCAGTATAAGGTCCAAACTTGAGGATAATGTGAGTGCGCTGGTTCATAAATTATCGTTATCATAATTTAAAAAAAGTACAACTGATTTGCACAAATATGCAGGGGCAAAATAGTTAGGGGATCCAAAGATTTACCCCTGTTCCTTATGTCATCACAAGCCTCTTCTTTGGATATCGACGCACTGAGCACATACATAATTAATAATATTTCAACATAATAAAAAAACACAGACGATGTTCATCTGCGGCGGGATCACACAATACAAATGCCACGACAGTTACAAACAATACGATTATTGCATCGGGTTACGGTTGCCAATTGATGCGTAGTGGGCGAAATCAAAGCGGACAATGATGCGGGTAAAGTCAATGGACTAGGAATGGATTACAAATTGGGTAGGTTTTACAAGTGTGCAAATCAACCATAAGTTTGTCGAAGTTGAAGCGTAACCGGCGCAACCACGAGATGTTAAAAAGATATTAGGATCATTGATATTCAGGAGAAAATGTATGTGTTTATTTGCTTATACGCCCATTTGGGCTTTTACATGGATTTTATAATATAATATAAAGAGCTATAAAAAATTATAAGTATATAGAGATTTTAATAATAATAATAATAATTGAATGATTTGTATAGCGCCGTTTTTGCGAAAAAACACCTCAAGGGCGTTGTGTTTAAACCATAAAATAATGATCACTTTTTTTAAAACGTTTAACAGTTACATAAAATAGAAAATTAAAACAATATTATAAGACAAGTCATCAACGCTACATTATCCAAGCTACAATAATTGGAGGATTCATCAAAATGCTGGTATAGATGACGCTTTACTGTATAAATGGAGTCAGCAAATATATCAACAATATCTCCAAGCTTGTTGCCCAGATCACGCATCCTATTGGTTAATGAATGAGAGTGATAATAGGTTGTGTAAGTGTTGCAGAAAAATGCTTATCTTGTGTTCCTTGTCGATACATTTAATTTACTAGTGGCGAGGATAGCAGGGCTGTCAATTAGGTCAAAATATTTATCGTTTACTTTATTTTATTTTATTTTATAAGTTAGTACATCGTAAACTTTAACAACACGCGTAACTTACGTCAGTTTTTATATTTTTCATAAGTTTTTCAATTCTGAGAAAAACTTCCTGTTTTAAACCTTTTTTGACAACGATTTCGATTTTTAACAATAAAAAACTCTAGTGACAAATATAATTACTTAAAAATATATATGTATATATCAATTTTAATTTTTTTGTAGATTGAAAAAAGCTAATTCTGAATTTATTATTTGTAAAATTATACGTAGAAGTAATAAATTCATTAAAATCGTACTAGACTTAAAAGCCCTCGGTCGGTAGGTTCATTAAAATGAGGGCAATGTTGTATGATGTTGAGCTACCTCAGCTCGCATACGGGTCTGCAGATGTCACCAGTGCTGTGTACAAACTATTTGAAAATAATGCATATATTTTATAATTCTTGTTTATTATTAATTTTGGGAGTTGTTGATTTCATGCCGACCCGTGTTGGAACGGCTACTGTCATACGACGAAACTATGTACGTATAACGTCACGCGTGCCCTCCTAAATTTAGAGTGTTTCGGTGGGATTTCGAAAAATCTAATTTTGTAAATTATTTTTAATATGAAAACGAACCTTACTAACCAAAAAAATAACAGTGTTTAATAGGAACGGCTGCACTGCCAGTTTCATAAATAACTTAATTTTGGATTTGAGGCCAAAATACCCATTCAAACTGAATGATACATTTTTTTTTTTAAATTTAAGGTTTAGTAAATGTCTAGTATGGATGAGAAGAATTTTATTTATTTTTGTTTTAAAGCCTCAAATCCAAAATTTAATTTTGTATGAAACAGGCCGCGTATCCGTTCCTCTTAAGTCGGAGGGTGAATATTTGAATTGAAACATTTTTATTTAAATAGGCTGATGTTATTAAAATAATAAGTACCTCGGTGGATATTCTTGTCTTTTTTCATTGTGAATGAATTTAGTTTATTTGCAAATATAAGTCCAGTTGTTTGAAAATAAATATCGAAGACAGTAACGGCCTAGTTGGAGCACATTACATTTTTTCAGGAAGGTCGTTTTATTCCAGATCGACAAAACGGGAATGGAAAAGTTTTTATCTCAAATTAAAATCCCTTACCACAATTCCAAAAGCCGCTAACGTTAACAATTTATTTCCTAAGTTCCTACCTGTATTTTGGCTATCGCCATATTGGAAAAGTTGTCCGCAAATCCTCAATGAAAATATACTGAGTATCGATAAAATACCATAAAATTACGTAAAGTTCCCAAGTTTCCCGGACTTTTGCGAATTTGGACAGCCTGAAACCTTAAAGTTGGGAATAAAGTCAAAGAACAACCCCTACAAGAATTGAAACAGGTGCCATAAAAACTTAACGTTTAATATATTGTCTAGGTAAGCTCCTACCGTTATAGAGACTTCCACCAACTTATGGCGAATTCAGAGTGTGAATTTATTGAACTAAAATTATTGAGTCTTATCGAGGTCCTTCGCAGAATGGAACTGATAGGAGATGTTTAACTTTGTTAATGTTTTACAAGGTAGTTCCTACGTTAAGCTTTTTTTTAACCCACCACTTAGGTACTACTCAATACGGTATATGACGGCATCTTATTTTTTGTTTGTTCGATGACTCATAGTTTTTTTTTTCTCATAGCACTATTTTTAACACTTTAGTAGCTACTTACTTTGCAAGCAATGCAATGATTTTAATCAATTTTTTTATTTAATTTTTTTTATTAACTTTGATAAAACATAATTACAAAGGCATTTCGATGTCTGTTTCACTGGAAAAATTCCTGTGTCGAGATCGACGCTAGTTCGCTACATCTCTATTTTGTGAAAAGAAAATTTCCTATCGGTAAAAACCGGATATCGCCAAAGGTTCAAAACTCTTCACTTTTCGAAATATGTTTTTATTATCAAACAATAGTCACGTCATTTTTTTCAACAATTTAATTGAGGATATAAAACTTTTAAGCACTATATAATAGCTACTTTTATATTTTAAAAAATCTAGATAGGAAAAAAAAGTGTTTTTCTGCGACATGCCAAAGATTTTTGCTTCATAAGAAGAGTTTATTATAAAAGCATTTTAGTAGTATTTCCAACAACAACAAAAAAATGCGTATTTTAAGCCAATATCTAAAATATTTAGATTATAGATACAGAGATATCTATATCTTGACCTTAGAACGGGGTACCGCAGTAAGATCAAATTTTTGCGACTTTTGTAAAGAATTATGAAATAATTTTTTTTAAATTTAAAGTTAAAAAAAAGAAGTACTCCACTTTCTATATCTTATATTATGTTTTATATTCATTGTACCTTATGATATTACTAGAAAAGTCATAGCGAGCATTTTGAATTGTTTTTGTTTATTCCCCTTCTATATCATTATTTATTTTGTATTTCCCTTATTTGATTTTATTATTTAGCATTTTCCCTAAGTAATAACTAAACTTAAAACTATGCATCCTGTGAAAAATTTTTACTGGATTATTAACACTTACATAAAAATAGATAACTCTCTAAATTTATGTATTTTAATAGGTAAAGATTTTTAAATGGATGTTGGCAGAATGTCAATTGCAAAACGGTATTTCTTCAGTAGGTACTGTATAATATCATAATCTTCGATATACAAATATTCTTTAAAAAATTAATAAATTTTCTGTTAAAGTTATTTTCATTATAATACGTCCAATATTTGTGTAATACTTTAGTTTTTTTTTTAATATAATATAGATTGTTAATTTTATTTTGTTTGAGTTGGAAGAGAGAAAACGGAAGCGGGTAGCATGAAATATCATGAAACTGGAAACGAGAAGCAAGAAGAAGCGAAAAACGGTGAGAAGAAAAACCAAAACATAAATGCGGGAAGCTAGAAATTGAAACAAGAAGAAACGGGAAACAAAAAGAAGCGGGAAGCAAGAAATTAAAACCAACACTCAAGCCATTCCTTCAGTCCTATCGCTCCTACATTCCCATATAGACTTTAGGTTGCCATGTACATCGCCTAATTAAATTATATCCTCATCATCCTTAGAGCATGTGCTCCAATTTCTAGCTAAATCAGTTAATATTGTTAAAAAAATTATAAATTTTTATAATATGCCAGTAATAACATAAAGCGACATTGGGGTAATTTAATTAAAAAACCTTTCCCTTTATAACTTCTGTGTGTCATGTACTTATACATTATTATACATACATATAAATTATAGATATATGGTATGTTACACTTATATACCAACTATGTATCTTTTTTTGTAATTTTTTTTTTCTTCTTTCTGTACACATAATAATTTTAATATTAAAATATGTAAAAGCCCTTTGGGGCGTTAATAAATAAATAAATAAATATCAAAAAACGACGCAATACAAATTTTCCAAATATTGTTATTATTTTTAAAGAAGTGGTTTATTGTTCAGTTGAGCAACAATAAGGAACTCCAGTGAAAAATAATATGGCTTTAAAAAATTTATTCATCAGCAAACGCCGATTCTGAATATACTCGTATAACTTGTATTATATATAATTATACGTAGAATGCCATATAGCTCCGAGAATACCCTCTCCATTATGCCATATAGCTCCGAGAATACCCTCTCGTGGAAGCCCGCCTCAGACCAGCTGCTAGCATCGACGCATACTGGAGAAATATATTTTCCCCCTCACAATAAGGAACTCCAGTGAAAAATGTAATGGATTTAAAAATATATATTCATATAGATCAACAAACGCCGATTCAGAATATATTATATATAATTATACGTAGAATTTATAAATCTTTATTTAAAAGTGTGCAAAAAAAATCATCTCATAAAAACACCACATTATGTTGGTACCATGGCATTTGGAACATCTGACGTCACATGCGTATTCTGTTTTTGGATTAGTTTGGAAATTTTTATTTTCCACTTTTGTTTCGTATTTTAACGTTTTTTTTTAGTTTTGGAGAAATATAAACTTAATTTTGGTGACTTTAGGCTCTATAAATGTTGTTCAATATAAAAAAAACTATTATTAATAAAAGAAATACTCTTAGTATTCTTCGAGTTAGTTTCCAAAAAGATACATAATTTTCCTACTTGTGTTTAGTTATGGTTTACTATGAATAGAATATGAAATGATGTACGGTAAAGCTCATCCTTGTTTTGACATTTGACATTATAACCTCAAAACTGATCAAAACCGACCGGTCATAGATTTGGAGCGTTTTGGTGGGCTTTGAAAAATCGAAACTTTGAAAATTATTTTAACTATGAAAACTAACTTTTGAAAAAAAACATTTTTTTTGTTTTAAATTGAACTTGAGTTCCTTATTATACCAGTCCATATAAAAAAACATGGCAGTCTGTGTACAAAAGATTACACTGTGTGATGGTTGTGGACTCTATTAATGTCCAGGCCTAATTATGCGTATATTTAATAGTAAAGAAATTCATTTAGTTTGGAAACATCCCAAGGACTTCGTGGAGAATTTCTTGGCTTTTTTACCAAACTGTTAATAATTTTTTTTATGCTAGCGTCTTTTAGCTCACTATTTCAAATATAACTACAATAATGAAACAAAAATATTTACAAATATTATAGCAAACTATAACATGCTTATCTCTACAGGTCTCCATAAACAGAAGCGTTTAAAAAAAAAGTAAAGTTTCTTCTAAGTTGTTCTGTTTTTTTTTTTCATATATTAATTTTTTTATAGTAACTTCGCATAGGAAGCCCTGAGGGAAATAATTTCCCTCGAGACCTATATCATATTTGATGCTAGATATTTTAGAGGATAGGAAGGAGTGAACCTGGGTCTTGAAGAGACCCATGTTGTTGGAGGGAGGAAAGGCAGAGGTCGACAGATCATTCCATAGACGAGCTGTTGAATACAATAACGCGAGTCATTGGAGTGTTTCCCGACTGTCCACCGGTGCCGAAGGGATCAATGACGCTAGTTCATCAGAGCATATTTTATTAAAATTCCGGTAGAACACGGACAGCATTCCCATCTGACATCTGTGCTCCAAAGATTGCCATCCGCTTGTTAAGATATTCGAATCTATCAAACGGACCGCCCGTTTCTGCACATAGTCAAGGGTTTTTTTCAGATTGTCCAGTGGGGCACACTTACAATTTGTACAGAGTCAGCGGTTGTGTACTATTAATAATATGATATAATACAATGTGTTTATGATTTAATGCAATATTTTAAAGATTTAATTCGATAAATGCAGAAAAACCCTGTGTAAAATGATGAACCAAGCATTATTCTCAAAGTTTAAATGTTCAAAGACTTCTGAAAATCTGTAAACAGCCCGACAGTTCCAGTATTATTATTATAGGACTAGTTTGCGCCAAATACATTTTTTTCGTTTCCCCTGCGTACTCAATACATGTGTGCCATACCCCTTTGAAAAATAAAGATAATTCAATTTAATTACCGGCGGAAATTGATGGTAACATATTTTTAACGAGGGATTTGCATTATGACATTTAATAGTAGACAAAAATTGAGGGTGCTGCGATCATTTAAATGGTTCAAATGACAACACAGAGAACGGCGAAGTATGTTTTAAGAAGCACGATGGCCCAAGTGCATTTTTTTACTTTAACCAAACGGTCTTCACAAATTAGTGGTATTTTCCGAAAGGAGATGATTCTAAATCATATTAGATAATTTTATATCTACGAAAGGAAATGATTCTACATCATATTAGACAATTTCGTAGTAAATTTTTTTATCATTCATAGATTTGCTAGGAAGATAATTATATGGAAATGCGATTTTTTTTGTAGTAATGAGATATATGTATGTATATAGTAAATAAAACAGTATCTAATTCACATTTCGAAATTTTTTAAATTTTATCGTTTATTTTTATTATTAATATTTTTTATTAAATACGTTTATTATACAAACCTACAAATCTGTTGTTTTTTTTAATCAGTTAAAAAAAAGACGTAATATAGAGGAAAAGAAAATAATATACTAAATCAATGTACTTAACTTAACAAAAAATATCCATATGTAAATTTATGTAATTTAATATAATTGAAGTTATGTTGTTTTGCCTTGTTTCTTAATAACGAACTGTCAAACTCGAATTTTATGAAATTTGAAAGTAAAGAACAAATTTCAAAGACAAAGTGAGTAGCCCGGTGTTCATTTATTTGTATGTGACAAACAGCTTTTTTAACATAGATAAAAAATATAGGTAAGTGGAAAAACAGGGTTAAACCAAAAAAAGTTTTTCACGCTGAAGGTGGTTAGAGACAGGAGTTTTATTTTATATTAAACTAAGGAAGAGGAGTAGGAAGGGGAAGACAGGATGGGGATAGGAGATGCTGTCAATACATACCACAATACTTGTCCATTAATTTGTGTTCGCACGCATTACTTCGGTTCGGTATTTCTGAAGGTTACTGTTAAGGTTGTCGATATTATTAAATTGCTTGTTATACTGTGCAATTGAATTATACGGGAATCGTATAATTCCTAAGGTTAGTTCTGCATACGGGCAAATGTAAAAAGTCGGTTTGTCGGGTTGGTCTTGACGATATGTAAAATTTTATAAAATTGGTGATTTCAGTTGAGGTAGGTTGCCATAGCGAAGGAATACCAATTTATCTTAACAATTAATAATAAGAAATCGGATTATTTTTATAGCGCTGTTTTTGTGAAAAATCACCTCAAGGGCGCTGTATGGATTGCAATCTTCGGAGTACATATGTCAGGTGGGAATACTGTCCTTGTTTTACCGGTATTTTACTAAAATATGCTCTGAGGAACTATCGTCATTGATCCCTTCGGCACCGGTGCATAGTGGGGAAAAACGCGAAACGCGCGCCCAACATTTGCATACAGTTGACATTTGTTATATGAGAACGGGTCGCTTGTAAGACTCGTTCTTGTTTTCAATAGCTCGGCTTGTGGAATGAGCTGGCGGCCTCTGTGTTTCATCCCTCCTATAAAATGGGTCTCCTCAATATCCAAGCTCACTCCTTCCTATCCTCTAAAAGACTCTACACAGCATCTCCAAAGATGACAGAAGCCTCGAAGGAAACTATTTCCCTCAGGGCCTTCTGTGTGAGTAACTGTAATTTTTTTTTAAATATGTACTTTTTGTTACGTAACTAAAAAAAAAACAGAATTCCACAAATGTAATTTACTAAAATGACACATTTCCCCATTCTTGAACAAGATGGCGAATTATTTATCACACGAGATGAAGCTCGTTCGATAACTCAATCAGCTCGATCGCTCCAATCACTATTCCGGCGAACCCTCTCGATAATAATCGAACGAGGAAAGTTTGTCGTCAAAGTAAACATTGTCGCCAAAGTTTTGTTTTCTTCGCCAACAAAAAAGTGCCTATTTGGTCTTTTCAATCATAATACTGTCCAATCAAGTGCCGGGCCGTGAAACTTCGTGCAAACCTATTGTTTTAGGCCAGGTGGGAAGACATAACACAATATTGTTTTTAAATATTCTTTTCACCTGTCGGTTCTCTTATAACTTGTAAGTAAAAAGGTATCCTTTTATAATTTCTACAAACGATTGGTATTCACTTTGTGGCGTCATTAATAAAAAATATACTTTGATTACACCACTTTATAAATATACATAAACATCTACGTGTTTCGACAGCAATGCTGTCGAAAGAATTACAGAATTAAAGAATTACAAAAATACAGCAATTAAAAAGGTATCGGTTTAATTATAGTTTTATTCAAAATTAGTTGACATAGAATTTTTTTTATTAAATTCTGGTTGTTACCCGATAAAATTCGCGGGATGTAAAAAACAAACAAAATAACATAACCAAATTCAGAGATCAAAAATATGTTTAAATAAATAAAAATAACACAAAATACGAATTACGAGGTTTTACATAGTTTCTTTAAAACGAACTATCAAATTCGAATGTGAAAAATTGAATGTGAGGAACAAAATTTCAAAGACATATTAGCCATTTTTTTACAGTAACTCCACGCAGGAGGTTCTGAGGGAAATAATTTCCCTCGAGACATATATCATCTTTAGGGATGCTGTGTGGAGGATCTTTTAGTAGATAGGAAGGAGTGAACTTGGGTCTTGAAGAGACTCATGTTATAGGATGGATGAAACACAGAGCCTGGCAGATCATTCCACAGCCGAGCTATTGAACACAAAAACGAGTTGCAAAAGCGACTTGTTCTAATATGATAAATGTCAACCGTGTCCGAATGTTGTTCGCGAGTTTCTTCCATTAAAATACCGGCAGAACAAATACAGCATTCCCACTTGACATCTGTGCTCCAAAGATTGCAGTCCGTATGTTAAGATAGGCGAATCTATCAAACGGACCGCCCGTTTCTACACAGAGTCAAGAGTTTTTTCCGATATTTTGGGGTGGCAGCCAAACCAGAGGTGGCTACCAAATTCAGCAGTGGGGCGCACTTGCGATTTGTACAGCGTCACCATAAAACGTGAACTATTAAAGTATCTGCGGGCTCTGCAACAATACGCCCAGAGTAACTTAATAATAATAATTTTTTATTATCTTTTTTTTTGTAACAAAATAACAAATATTGATATTCTCACTAGGATTTTCCATGCTAAGGATTTCATTTACAAAATATGAAATGACATTATAATAAATTGATGTGCTTGATGAAAATAATAAATAATTGTAAGGCGGGGTGTTTTAAGTGCAGTTGAGTGGTTTCGGTGTTAGTCTGTATTTGGTGTTAATGTATTTTCTATTTCAGTGTTAATATATTTTTCTCGTAAGTACGTATCTAGGCATAAGAAAATTATATGGTTTAGTTTGCAACTTGCTCATACTATATCAAATACAATTACCCAGTTTGGTCTCCGAATTATGAAGTTCATTCACACACGATTGAAAGAATCAAACCTAAATTCTTAAGATAATTAAATTTTAGAATGTCTATTCCTACAGAAAGGTTAAATTGTGATTATCTACTTTAAAAATTAAATTTAGCAAAATTATCAGCACCTAGAATTGTTTACATGTTTGTTTGAGATTGTTAGTTCAATGTTTTGTACCCCTGAATTGTTATATTTGATTGCTTTTCATGTACCTGTTAGGACAGTTACAAGACAGTACCTACCATTTTAATGTGACAATTCAACTTCAGAATTGCAAAATTATACTCAATGCGATTAATTCAACATCTGGGGAACAAATACTTCGATGTCGTTGATATATTAGGTATATCAATGTTACAGTATAAGCATGCAATAGTACGGTTTTTTTCATCGAGTAAAAGTACATGGTAAATTAAAACATCCAAACGAAAAAAATACAACAATATTTGAAACTATTTAACTCTGGATAAAAGTGTCAAATTTTGTTGTTTCTTTTATATAATCTATTGTACATATACCTTTTCAATATTATTTGCAATGTTATGGGCGTAAATAAATAAATTTATGTACTATAATTTCTTTAAAAAATTGATATTCACTTTGTGGCGTCATTATTAATAAATTAATTTAAAAAATACTTTATTCTGTATACTCCTGATGAGAAAAGCATCGCTTTCGAAACATGTTGATATGTATATGTAAGTGGTGATTAGAAAGTAAATTTTCATTAATTTATAAATTAATATAATAATCATTGGTTTTTAAAAAGAACTCTATCGAATTAACAAGTGGGATTTACAAATAAATAAGGTTTGTGTACGATTAAGATCAATTGTTAGTAGATTATTTAAATTAAAATTCTTTGTTCCAATCTGTATACTTCGAATAATGTATTTATCATTAGCGGAATCTGTTATAAGGTTTGGAATTACAGCCTGGAGACTTTCCTGTAAAACAAACATCAATCGTGTTCAATCAATACAAAATTCACTGGTTAAATTATTAGCTCACAAAAGTTTACACGAACAAAGGCATAATATTCCATACTTTTATCAGCGTCTCACAATTCTTTCAATTATATCAATTCTGTGGTAAAAAAATATATTTCAGCACATTAATAACCCTATATATAATACAAATAGACTAGAGCACAATTACAATACTCGTCTCAATTTTAATGTAGGATTAATGGTTCCTAAGCATAAAAACAAATATGGACACAGAACTTTAGAACACATGATTTCTAGTTGTATAAATATGTTACCCGCTGAAATACAAAACTGTATTAAAACTAAACCATTAATTAACACATTGAAAACTTGGCTAGCTGAAAGAAGCAATTTGTATTAGAAATAAGGAAATATTATTTTATTTAGGATTTATTGCTTTCGTTTATGTTTTTATTTTATTCAATTTTTAAATATATTTTTGCAAAAATATTTTAGAAAAATATTATTTTTAAATATTTATGTTTTAAGCTTGTTACATATGGCTTTTATGTTTTTATTTTATAAATTGTTTTTTTTAATGTTTTTATTTTACATATTTTGTAACCTTGTTTGTAAATTTTATGTTTTAAATAACAAGCTCCCGTTAGACAAACTACAAAAAAGTAGTTTATCGGGACTTTTTGAATTGTATTTTTTTTTTTTGTAAAATTAAATAAAAATAAAATAAAATAAAAAACGCTATATAATATTCGACCGGAGTTATAAAAATCTGACAGCCAGACAAAACATGCTCGGAAGGAAATTCAATTTACAGACGCACAACACAATGATTTGATTTCTATTTAAGTATCAATCAATCAAGAGAAAGCTTTTCTTTATTTATGTTAAAAAATCTATTCCAACTTCTGTGTATTCCTTCGTAAGCCTTCTACCTTTACCTCAATTTGTTTTGTTCGGCGCGGATCCATAACCGAAAGCTAACGTGATAAAACATTTTTACATTTCAATCTTTTTTCAGGGTACAAATCGAATGTTGTATTCGCTGGTGTATTAGGTAGGCTTTCTTTTCTCTTTTGACGTCCTGATCCGTGAAAAACTGACCTTTGCTCGAGATTAGTTTAGGGCTGAACCCGAAGGAAAGGAAAGGAAAGGAAAATGGATTGTTTAGCTGTACACGTGAATGGAAAATGTAATTGAACGGTTTCGCTGACAAAAACCCTAACTTGCGTATCAATGCTCAATACATCAACGTTCACCTACGCATTTGTGTATTACTACGAATTCTGGGTCCCAAAATAAAGCTCTACTTGAATACTTGGGATTTTGTATCGTAAAATGGTTCTGCCCAACAATGAACTTTATAAGCTTCAATAAGTTATTCCAAAAAATGTTTTTTTGTTTTTAAGATTCTCATCTTTATCGAATGAACTTTATAAAACAATATTGTTTTCTGTGCACAAAATGATATTATTATTTGAGTATGTTATATTTAGCTATGTTATGCAATAGATGCTAAGTTAGCTGAATTTGCTTTCGAAGTGGAATGCCTTAAAGCCTAGAATCAACTACCAGACGATTTAAGCATGATTGACTTGGCAGAATTCAGTGAAGCTTAAAACTCATATTTTCAGAAAATCGTATCCATAAATGGTACAGTTGCAAACCCAATTTACATAGCTAAGCTAGAGGGTTAGTACACCTACCTATGATCATTTAGAGAAATTACTTCATGTAATAGTGTACATATAACTATTGGTATACAAAAATATTTTCATTTAGAATATTTTTGCTTTTTTAGGACATTACATAAAATTTGTTTTCCACTACTAAATTCGAACAAAAAATATTTTAAATGAACACCATCTATTCTTTTTTTTATTGTAAATTTTTGGTACATTTTGAAAAAGTGTATAAAATACAAGAAAATATTATAAAAATAAAATATGTAAGCAAAAAAAATTCACAAAGGCGTGTTTGGGTATTGAAATCGTTTTTTTTATCACATCTCTATAGCTTATGTGAAAGTTTTCATTTTAAACAAAAATTTAAGTATTATTATTTTTATAAACAATAATTATTAATTTAAAACACTCATCCAAATTGAAAAAAAAAACCTTCCGAGCAAAGATAAATGTCGCCGGCAGGACTCGAACCCGCACCCTTCTAATGTCCGGTTAGATGCTCTACCGTTGAGCTACGTCGGCTTATCGCAAACCCGCCAAGTTAATCAATATATACTAGTGTTCCATTCAATAATTACTGTTTTATTATATTTTCACCTGTAAACAACCAACTTTATTAGTATGAGAGAGGCTTGTAACGGCTAAATCCCTCAAATAGATGGCGTCGAGACAAATTATGTCTACATTTTATTGGTGAAAATTGCTTTTGACTTGTCAAATATTTATTAATTGATAAACTAAAGTTCTTAAAAACTTAAGACAAGATTTTTGTGCATAGCGCAAAGGGTAACAATTATTATTTTTATAAACAATAATTATTAATCTAAAACACTCATCCAAATTGAAAAAACCTTCCGAGCAAAGATAAATGTCGCCGGCAGGACTCGAACCCGCACCCTTCTAATGTCCGGTCAGATGCTCTGCCGTTGAGCTACGTCGGCTTATCGCAAACCCGCCAAGTTAATCAATATATACTAGTGTTCAATTTTAATAATTACTGTTTTTTATTATATTTTCAACGGTAGAGCATCTAACCGGACATTAGAAGGGTGCGGGTTCGAGTCCTGCCGGCGACATTTATCTTTGCTCGGAAGGTTTTTTCAATTTGGATGAGTGTTTTAGATTAATAATTATTGTTTATAAAAATAATAATTGTTACCCTTTGCGCTATGGACAAAAATCTTGTCTTAAGTTTTTAAGAACTTTAGTTTATCAATTAATAAAAATTTAAGTATTCATTTTCTTAAAAGAAATTGCAAGCGAAAATAAAAAAAAATAACAATGACATAAAGTCATAATAAGAAACCAACAAAAATACATTACACAAATTATGACAGTAAACAGAATTTATTTATTTTAGTTATTGTCACATATACGTACATAAGTATAATAAGGTTGTAGTGGGCGTTTTAAAATCACACATACGTTTGACACTAATGTTTTGAAAGTAAGTTTAATAAAAATGTATATGTATTTTGTTATTGAGGTAATAAAAAATAAGAACATAAAACAAGGCATGGAACAGTATAATACATTGTTGGTATCAGCAACAGGTGAAAAATTGAGATGAATTTTCAAAGTATAGGGCGAAATAGACGTCGGAGCGGAATTATTTATTATTTTGAAATATTGATAGTATTATTACGCAATACGATAAACATAATGTTTTTAAATATTTTATTTATCAAAATAAAATCAGAATTATTACTTTTTCTGACCGTCCTATTGTAAGTTTAACAAAATATTTAAAATATGAATATGATTTTTAAAGTGGAAAAAAATATTTTTAATCCTTTCTCGTTACGTTTTTGTAAATAAACGTAACCAAAGATTTATAATCCGCATTAAAAATCTTTTTTTTTAATATTAACTAAACACTGTTCTTTTTTTAAATTGTATCTCAACGACATGTTAAAGAAAAATCTTCACAACATTTTTAAAGGATATTCAACTTTTTAAATGTTTTTTTATAAAACATGCGTAGAACGGTTAGGAAATGTGTAATATTTCTGATTTTATTTTGATAAATGCTAAGCCCATTCAAATTTTAAAAAAAACGTAATAAATATTTTTCTCTTTAAAAACACCATGTTTATCGTATTTCACAATAATGTTATAATTATTTTGAATTTATGAATAATAACTCTCCGACGTCCCTTCTCCCTGTTAATATTTGAACAAAATAGAACAAGATAGAATTCTGTCTACGAGAAAATACTGTAGATGACTGTTAAGAGGAACGGCTGCGCTGCCTGTTTCGTACATAACTTAATTTTGGATTTGAGGCCAAAATACTCGCCTAAACTTAATGATCTTTCTTTTATTCAAAAAGTATAGTAAATATGTAGTATGGATTAGAAGTATTTTTTTTTTAATGACGCCATGAAAAATAAATCGTTTTTCATAATTTTAGGGGCATCTTAGAAAATTATCTGCGGGTTTATTGTTTTTTTTTACGTATACGTAAATAAAAATGTAAAAACAAAATATTTAAAAAAAAACACCGCTTTTCGGGTCGATATTTTAAATTATATACGGCAAATTTGTGTTCCAACGTGAATTGGTCGTTTTTATTTTCATTTAAAATCCATAATGATTATTTTAATCTTTTTTAATTTTACATTTCATGACATTTTCAAAGTAGACGGGGTAAAACTTTTTTTTAAATCACCGTTAACCAGAAATAATTATTAAAGGTGCCTCAAAAATCGCTAAAAATCAATTCCTTTAATGGCCTATATATCATAATGAAAAACAAAAACAAATAAATTACTTATAATCTGTACTAGATATTTACTATACCTTTAATAGAAAAGAGATCATTAGCTTTAGGTGAGTATTTTGACCTCAAATCCAAAATTAAATTTTATATGAAACAGGCCGCGCAGCCGTTATTCTTAAGGCATAAGAAAAAATAATCTAATTCAGTGTTTTTTATCCAAGATTTAATATATTTTTATAAGAGATAATGTTTTTACCACAGACCTTTTAATAGATGTATTGCCAATAGTAAATAAAAACAAAATAGCATCCGCAATATGATGTAATGTGCAGTGTTTCTCAAATTGTTTAATGTGGGTGTAAAATAATTGAATCTTTCAGAGCTAAAATTTTCTATTACAACGTATTAACCTGAAGGAACCTGCCAGGTAAGTATGTTTTTGTATCTATTTTTACATAATAACATAACAATTAACAGGTTATATTAAATGCTAATTTTTGTACAGCGCCGTTTAGGTGATTTTTCACAAAAGGGACGCAATACAAATTATCTAAAGATTATTATTACATGGATGTGCAGGACAATTTCTGGGAGTGAAGAACGCAGATCTACAAAATGGGTTATAGACGACCCTACACTCAACCGATTAAATTGGCGGAATCTTTTATAAGATACTACCTGATATGTATCCAGCATTGATTGGAATTATTTTATTTTTTTGGAATAATTTGACAGCGAAAGTAATGCCTTGTAACGATTATTACTATCTCTGAACAAAGAAACATTCAATTTCAATTTTTTTTTTCAAAATGTATCTAAATAATGAAGTTTTTAAGTAGGGACGTACTTGTGTTTTCCATTTTGAAAATATTCTACACAAACAAACCTTTTTCTTTTGAAGATGTGATCTGTAGCTAACCAGAGTGGTATATCTATGGGCTAACCTCAATACAATATGGCCGGTTCATTTTCATTCTAATTTTAAAACGTTATAGCAATAGTTTCACTTATTGTATTTCATTCAAACTACTCTCTAAACCTTCACGGATTAATAAGAACAGACTGTGCTATTTTCAACAAAATTGGTCAAGTAATTTGTGAGTAAATCTAGGACCGACAAACATACATCCATTTTTATATATAGAAAAGATGGAACTACTACATTCAACAAAAACAAATCTTAATTTAGTTCAGAGTGTAGAATATTCCATAGCCAAATTGCTCTTAAGCAAAGCTGAATATAAACAAAAACATGATGTACCAAAATCATTACCATAAAATTCTGTGAATTTATTACCTGTTCGTGCTGTGTTGTGGCTTAAAATTGTAAGTCAGCAGTCAACACATCTCAATCTGAATATAACAAAATAGTGGTAGAAGCTCATAATACAAGATTAGCGTTTACGTTACCTAACTCAATAAAAAATTTGCAATTAAATTTTAAAGGGAGATTTACCTATGCTGAAAAAAGGGTTAAAAGGGGTTTTTGTATTGATCTTTTTTTCTTTCTTTTTTCTCTAATTTTTCCCGGTATTTTGTGTCCTTTTTTGTTTTTGATTTTCCTTGTATTTTTATACACGCTTTTATTTTTTATAAACATTGTTTTATTACAATAATGTAATAAATATTCACCTTTCTTAAATTTAATATGTGGAATATTTTATGAACTCATTGACTAACTGATATCAACCAGTTCAACGGGACTCTAATGTAAAACTTTATGAAACATTTAAAAAAAACAGAAATATATTAAAAAAGAAGAAAAAAATCTTGTAACAGTATCATGATTTTTTTTATATGAATACCGCACAAGAGTCCCAACTGCTCCTAACCGTCTGGAGCCAGTGGCGCCAGTCTATGGCATCCCCAATTGGGGAATGTTGTGAGGCTGAAGGCTTTGAGGGGAAGGGAGAAGGGGAAGACGATGGTGGGGAAATACCTGGATATTCAGAACCGGTTACCAAACACGGCTAAAAGCCATTTTAAGCAACCTTCCAATTCTGGATGGTGGTCTTTCACCAGGGCAATAGTGAGAGTATCTTTCACTCTGGAACGTGCGCAAATCTACTATACTTGTATATTATTTTTAACTTAATTAATTGTGAAGTAGCTCAAATTAATAAAATAAAATTTACTTGCGCACGCCGGGATTTGAACTCGCGACCTCCGGATTCGTAGTCGAGAGCCTTATACCTCGACCATTAAGGCCGTCTCTTATTAGATTACTTACTGCTATACATTGCCAAAAAACGTTAAAGCGGTTCTACTTACCTAACATAAATACGTTAATTAATTGATTTCTACCTTAACAAGTAAATATAAGGTTATGTACGTAACAATGAGCATCTGATTGCAGTCGGATTCATTTTAATATACGGTTCAATAACATAATCGTTTATGGACGCTTAGATGATTTTGGCACGTAGAACGCATGAACGAAGAAAGAAGAGTAAGGAGAACACATGACGCGAATGTGAATGAAAGAAGAAGTCGATAACGCCCGAGGAACACATCGCTCGATCAAATTAATCAAACACTTCACTCGGGTCATGTCAGAAGACAGAATAACCGAACAGAATGTATGGATGGGAATGAAGCAAGAAGTATATGCCAGGACAGAATTGTTTGGCGGTCTATCCTCTCTGCCTACCCCTGCGGTAAAACGGTGTGATGGTTAGTTAATTACCTTTTTTTTCAAATGCAAAAAGGCATGCATTTTAAGGTTTCAAATGACTTTTTTCATTGAAAACATATTCTTCAAAATCCTGTTGTTTTGGAAAAGAAATATCGGTTACAGATCGAAATTATACAGGCTGAAATTCAAGTACCAATATTACACCGCCACAATTACACACGGACGTTATTACACACTCGCTTCAAAAAAACGTATAGTTGAAATTTTAGCTGAGTAGCAAATAAAACTTTTGAAGAAAATGGCATGGCGTGTAGAAAAGATTATAAATTGTTTTTGTTTATAGAACTCTCAATTTTTTTTTCAAATTTATTTTTGATAGGAAGGAGTGAACTTGGATCTCGAAGAGACTCATGTTATAGGGGAGAAGAAGCACAGACGCTGGCAGATCATTCTACAGCTGAGCTGTTGAACACGAGAACGCGTCGTAGAAGCGACCCGTTCTCATGTGACAAATGTGAACCACGTGCAAATGTTGGCCGCGTGTTTCGTGGCCGCTTTCGGCGTGTTTCCGGAATATATACCGATGCCGAAGGGATCAATGACGCTAGTTCCTCAAAGTATCTTCCATTACCGGTAGAAAAAAAGACAGCATTCCCACCTGACCTCTGTGCTCCAAAGATAGGCGAATCTATCAAACGGACCGTCCGTTTCTGCACAGAGTCAAGGGTTTTTCAGATATTTTAACATTACAAAATTAGGTTACCATTAAATTTCTAAATAAAACATAACACTTCAAAAGCTCGCTTTTGTGGGTTCGTCTGATCTTCCACCTGTGTCCTCAATTAATTTAATAAAATTCTCTCAACTCAAGTTACATATTCATTAGCAACAAGCTCTCCAGCTTCTCTCATCCCATTCTAACTTTCGACACAAAAAAATATATTGTATCTCATAAATTGGACGTAATGGCGTTTATGGGATTCCTAATGGGCTGTTAAATTGTATCAATTTGTGCGTAAGAAACGTGTTTCTTTTACAGATGACTGCTAAAAACAACTTATTGATTTGAATTTCTTGTAATGTTTGCGTTGAAAGACAGATTTTTTAAAATTATCGCTACCCGGCACTACCCGGGGATTATTATGTTTTCTCTCGGAAGATTACAATACTTGCTTTTAGAAATAAAAAAATTAAATACCAACATGTTGCTTTAAACGTCGTTAGCCGCGTTTAGTGACCAGATTTTAACCAACCTTCCTCCACCTCATTTCCTCCCCCTCCCACTCCATTCATTCACGGGGGTGCCATAGACCTGCTGCCTCCAAGGAAATGTAATTCTTGTGCGGTATTCATATAAAAAACCGACCTTCAAAATATTGCTTGATATCCATTTTTAATTCATTAACAAAGTCGCCAGGTACTTCTCAACCTTCCTCCTCTCCATTTCCTCACTTCAGCCGCACAAAGTTTCATACTAACTAGAAATGTTATTGTCCCAATAACAATGAGGGGTTAGTTAGTATATGTACTTTAATGTGTACATATTTAAGTTTTTTTTTTTAAACTTAAATTACTTTTGTAGTTTGTCGCCAGATACATATTGACAACATGTATAAATCTGGTACATATTTAAAATTTACAAACGATATACATAACATGATAATGGAAAATTAATAGGTATAGGATTTCATTTTTGATGACGGAAAACAGAAAAATATGAAAATACATTATAATTCATATATTTAAATTTAGTAAATAAGGGAGTACATTGGAGTTTCATAGTATATTTATATTTAATAGGGAAGGATTAAAAGAAAACAGAATAAAAAAACAGTAGTGTTAAGGTACGTTAATGTACGAGTACGTAATAAGATAAACTCTAGCAAGTAGTATCTTTATAGCGCCCTTGAGGTGATTTTTCACAAAAACGGCGCTATAAAAGTCATCCAAGTGTTATTATTATTTATTAATTGATAAACTAAGGTTTTTAAGACAAGATTTTTGTGCATAGCGCAAAGGGTAACAATTATTTTATATACAATAATTATTAGCCTGAAACACTCATCCAAATTGAAAAAACCTTCCGAGAAAAGATAAATGTCTGAGACCGGCAATCAGGAGGGTGCAGGTTCGAGTCCTGTCGACATTTATCTTTTCTCGGAAGGTTTTTTCAATTTGGATGAGTGTTTCAGGCTAATAATTATTGTTTATAAAAATAATTGTTATTATTATTATCAATATGATGAATCCAGTTATACGTGAGTTTATTTATTTATTTTATTTTTTATTAGTATCTATGTAAAGATTGTACATGAATATGACATTAGTAATAAATACAATACATCATAAGTATAAGGCATATTATATAATGAGTATGTTAATATAAGATTAATGCAAATAATATATGGGATGCAGTGTCTGCAGTCCTCCTCATTGGGGTCTTCTGTTTTTCTTTTGTAAAGGGTTATTGTCTTTATAATGTTTGTAAGTTGGCTATCGCTAGGTTCATTCAACCACGTTTAGACGTTAGTTTTAAATATATTCATTTCTGTTATTTTTTGTTCTTGATTTATTTGGCAGACCATTATATAATTTCAAAACAACAAAATTTATTGTTTCTCTGTCCAAAGGATGTATTCAATTTAGGAATAACAAGTATATTTTCACTTACTGCCTTAGTTGAGTAATCATGTTGGGCAGTTGAGTATTCAGATATATTTTTATTTAGTTTAAATAACATATTTTTTGTGTTTCAATTAGCAAAACAAGATCAGTATCTTATATAATTTTTTTTTCACTTTCTTGGATTATATTGTACTTGACTTTAGCGGTATAAATGGAATTATTTCTAATTTTCACTGGTAGTTTATCTAAATAATTAAAAACGTACTTTGTTTACACCACGTTTATAAAAACAAATAATATATATCTACATGTTTCGACAGCAATGCTATCATCCTCACGAATATATTAATTAAAAAAAATAATTTCAAGCATAGACAAATCATAAAAATTAAAACGATAATTTAAAAACATACAAATTATAAATATAAACATAAATTAATTAAAGTAGGTAAGTAATTAATCAAAAATTATAATAAAAAATAATTGTAAAATATTGAATTACAAATTTAAAAAAATAATTATTTTTATTATTATTAATATTAATATGAAAATAAATTTATGAGATATCTATTTTTTTTAAATATTTGATTATTTATTAAATTTAATTCGCTCTCAATACTTTTTCTTATTTCATATATTTCAAATTTATCTCATTTTAAACCGGTTGTATTTGTATGTAAATTTTTTAAATCTTTATTTATATCGAACGAATGATTAGTTTATTATTATTGGTAATTTATTTAATATTTTTGGTAGAATACAGCTTAGGGTTAAATAAGTTTTGGTCGTAATCAATAATGATTACGATTTATCGTAATAATTTTCGTTGTTCATTCAAAGAGATTTTTTTAAAAATACTTCTAAAATACCTTTTATACACATTTTTTTATACACATTTTTTTAACATATTGGAGCGTTGATATAAAAAATATATTCAATTTATTTTTTATAACTCATTGAAGTTTGTAAACCTCATTGTAATATTTTAATCATTGAAGAAGATAATATTAACACATCCCAAATGAACCACGAAACCGAAAAAACAACAGAAATTAAAAAGATTTCAGTCGCATCTGGGACTCGAACCCAGGACCTCTACCTATCCGGGGTAACCGCTTAACCATCTTAGCTAATAAGACCAGTTCAATTTACGCCATTTACACCGATATCATACTTCAAGTTCAAGACTTGTTAATATTATCCTACTTTACGTATTACGAAGTGATAGTTTTATTTATTTTTAAAAAATATGTCAAAGCACTAATTTTCTTCTTATGTTAAAAAGGGAAAGAAGCTTGTCAGAAGAGAAAACAAAGGGTGGAACAATCCTTCTCCTCTGAAAGTAAGATTTATTTAGATTCCATTGTTCTGCATAATATTTAATGAAAGCATTGTTAGAAGCAGTTCCTTTTTGTTTTGTTAAAAATAAATACCCACCTTTCCTTTCATCGTGAAATAATGTGCTTTAAAACTTTAAGAACGCAAAATATCACCCTTTGTGTAGTTTTTAAGACTTACAAGCTTTTCCGCAGTTTTTTGAGAGTTATAAAAAATTATCATTTTAATTATGTTTTAAGGTCATTGGAAGGTAGGTATTATAAATAGTTCATGGGCACTGAACAAAAAATTCCCTAGAAGTGTTGTAAGGTTCTGAAATGATAATGTGTTTGGTTCCTACCTTAATTGCTATTTATCCAGTTCTTACCTTCTCAAACCAAACACAACGTTTTGAAAAACGGAACACTCAGTGATCAGTGATCTGACATTATTTAAAGCACTCTGTTGTTTGGAGAAGTACTTTTGAGGAACACGTTCAGCTCCTACATTATTGAGTAAGTGTTTGTTTATCCTATCTCCTTTTTATACCTTAAAACTTTCCCTTATTACAATCAACTAAATCCATCATTTTTATTGTCGTTATTTATAGTTCACAGTTTTTTTACGTGTAAAACCCCATAATTTCCGGTGGATAATTGTAAGAAATCTAATGTCGCTAATTTAAAAAAGACATTTCGACTACCAGACCTCGGACAGGCCTCCTCCGTGCTTGGGCGATTCATATCCTCAACTATGAATCCTGAGATCACGGGTTCTTCACAACTTCATAAAGTGATGCACAACCCGCGGCCAGCGAGCCCATTTCGTGCAGCCCGCGAGCCCTTTCGTACGGCCCACGTGGCTAAATAAAATATCAAAAAGTATGCGATAATAAATATTCAACGGCTTCTGCTCCGTTTTGCTCACGGGTTTAGAGGCAAACTTGTCTACCTTCAAAGTTTTTTTTTACATGCTTAAAGGCGTAGAATTTTGTGAAAGGTCCCAAAATGAACCAATTATAAGAATGATCGGTGCATTTACATGGTGAAAGAAATCAGAAGCATTAATGCTATAATCCAAATATTTTAAAGACAAACAAAACAAAAGAAATGTTTTCAATTGAATTAAACTTGCAAATATTCTGAAATTTATTATGTTTTCCACATCATTTATTTATTCTTCTAAATATTGAGGGATTTAGCCGTTACAAGCCTTTCTCATACTAATAAAGTTGGTTGTTTACAGGTGAAATACAATAAAAACAGTAATTATTGAATTAAACACTAGTATATATTGATTAACTTGGTGGGTTTGCGATAAGCCGACGTAGCTCAACGGTAGAGCATCTGACCGGCAATCAGAAGGGTGCAGGTTCGAGTCCTGTCGGCGACATTTATCTTTTCTCGGAAAGTTTTTTCAATTTGAATGAGTGTTTCAGGCTAATAATTATTGTTTATAAAAATAATTGTTACCCTTTGCGCTATGCACAAAAATCTTGTCTTAAAAAAAAAACTATAGTTTATCAATTAATAAAAAATATTTGACAAGTCAAAGCATTTTTCACCAATAAAATGTAGACATAATTTGTCTCGACGCCATCTATTGAGGAATTTAGCCGTTAAAAACCTTTCTCATAATAATAAAGTTGGTTGTTTACAGGTGAAATATAATAAAAACAGTAATTATTGAATGAAACACTAGTATGTATTGATTAACTTGGCGGGTTTGCGATAAGCCGACGTAGCTCAACGGTAGAGCATCTGACCAGCAATCAGAAGGGTGAAGGGTGGAATCCTGTCGGCGACATTTATCTTTTGTCGGAAAGTTTTTTCAATTTGGATGAGTGTTTCAGGCTAATAATTATTGTTTTTAAAAATAATTGTTACCCTTTGCGCTATGCACAAAAATCTTGTCTTAAAAAAAAAAATCTTTAGTTCATCAATTAATAACAAATATTTGTGTTTATTTTTAAATACATTATCATAGTTATGATGCATAATATAAATGTCTCTTAATGCCATATTTACTATACCTATGTTTTTTTAATCAAAGTATAAAGTGTAAAGTGCAAAGTGTACCTACTACAATACATATACATGTGGATACCATTAATAATTAATGTACACTCCTCTTCTATCCACAAGAAAAGCCTTCTAATAGGAGAGTAGTATAAAATCTGCAATCTTAATCTGTATTATAAAACCCTGTAACAAAAAGTTTAAACAAATATATTTTTCAAAAAAAAAAATTCAAACGATTTCGTTTCATAAAAATCCTAAAGATTTCTAGACTAAATTTTGTTTGTAATCTGACTTTCCGGACGATTAAAATCAACATCTTTATTGGTTTCACTTTGAATCTATATTTGATATTTTTAATAGTTTCCATTGTGCAATGGTAAACTTTCAAATGTTGTTTCTGAAAACGTAGAAAGTAATAGAAGAGATTTTGATTTATCTTATTTAATACCAATCGATTGCTTGATTACTACGATTAAATATGTTTATATTATTGTTATGTCTTACAAAATACGAAAGGCATACCGTTTATAATAAATCAAACTCGCAAAATTATTTTTAAAAAAAACTTAACCAATAGAATTTATTGGTTTTGCTTCAGAGAAAGAATATTTTCGTCGGTCTGTTTTAAATGTTTTAAAAAGTTAAGATTTTAGTTGGTTGGCTAGGTAAGGTTAGGTTAGGATATGTTAGGTTATCTACACCGCTAACAAATTGAAAATGGAACATTTGTCCCTCCAGCTAATAAGGTTGTGTATCACTGACTTACTACATACGATACGACGCGCAAATAAACGTTAATTAACCGTTTTAGTGCTATGCTTATTTTGCAAGTATGTATATAAATTCATACAGATATTCTGTGTTTTTAAATTTAAAAAAAGTATGGTATTCAATGAAAATGCAATAAGTCGGACAAATGTCAATCAATTTTAATTTTGTAATTAAAGTAGTACAAAATGAAATTTTATGAATATTATAGTTCTAATTAAAAAAAAATCACATTTACAACTACAAAAAATATAAAAAAATACAAAAATAAAAGATTATTTCACTTCACAATTGTGTTTTCCTGTGGTCCATGTAGTCCCGTTTTACAGCGAGCGCATATGAGATAGGATCGCCTTATCTCATTTGCTTTGCTGCACACATTCATTTATGGGAACAAAGGTCTCGTCGTCCGTAGTGCCGCTGTCATTTGATACATTACAATCATCCGCAATAGAACTAACTTCCGACATGGTGAAAACTATCGATTCAATTTATAGTGTATTTATTTTAACAGGATAAACAATAAATACAATTTTCAAGACACGCGCCAACCGCAATATCCCACTTTCAAATTGAACATGTTCTCTCCAGAGGATGACAAAAAGCACACTGAAAATTGCAGCGCTATAGCGCAGCGGCGCAATTTACGTAACTAAAGCTTACAGCGCGATGGCACTGGGCCGCACTCTAACGGTTAATTAGCATGTCTTATTCTATAAATACTAGCTGAAGTACCCGGCGTTGCCCAGGGTAATGGATGGTTTGGAGTAATTTTTGAGGTCATACTGTATTGCCCTACCAAGTAAATCTGCTATAAGGGATAGGAAAAGGGGATAAGGGTGGTTTTTCAAAATCGCATATAGACAATGATCTTCCTCTTGTTTTGAAGGCTCGGAATAAAACGGTAGATTTGTATAGAAAACAAGCAAACACCGCCACTCTTATTTTATACATAGACAGATTAAAGCGTATACTGTATAGACCAGTAGATACTCTATTATTATACATACACTATACAAATATTATTACACGATACACTATTCAAAATCGAAACGTTACTTGAAATGACTTTATTCATATTTAGTGACGAGATCTGAATAACCAATAGCTCAACCTTTCTCAACCCCATTTCATTCCCTTCCCCACTCCCTTCAGCCTCACAACATACCCCAATTAGGATGCCATAGCCTACTGACTCGAGACTATCGGAAGCAGTTAGGACTCTGATGCGATTTCCACATAAAAAAATTAAATATAATCCATCTTGTGAAAAATTTGATATATGCGAAACCGGTAGGCGATAAATTGATCAATAAATTTAGTTCGTGTGCTATATTTCAAATGCTTATAACGTCAAATCGCAAATTTATTACTTTTTTTAGTAAATACTGAAGATATATTTTTATTATTTCCAATAATATTTCAATGAAGAATCAAATAAATTTTTATTGAAAAATCTCAAGTTAATTATATTGATCTATTTTTTTAACATTATTTTAATAAATTCTCAAAACATAATATTTCCGATAAAGCCATTCTGTGAGACGTGAATTACGATATTTTCCAATATTAAATTAAGTACCTATTAATTTCATGATTATGAGACCATCGATACGAATCCTTCGAATTATATCGAAATTTTGAACCAACTTGAATAGCCATGTCTACAAAACGCGCTTCGAGCGCTCGAGGCAGTTCCCAACCAATAAGATTTTTTTTTAACAGTCGAAAGAACAAACGTAACCAATTATTGTTACCGTAATAATTCTTCTTCGGTCACTTCCTCATTGCTGACGATCGTGACCCCCATCCCAATTTCCGTGTGAGGCAAGCCTCCTCCACTCCTCCCGGTCCTGCGCTGCGTGGAGAGCTGTAGACACCGATGTGACGTTCCGGATGCCTGTTATCACTCCAATGCATCGACGATCTTCCTCCGCTTCTCCCGCCTTCCACTTTGCCAGTGACCATGAGCCTCTCAAGATTTGAGTTCTCTGTTTGGCCAGCAATATTTCCAAAGTATTTGGGATTATGCTGTAGATGAACAATTGGTAACCTATGATGGATGTCTAGCTCCTCCAGAAATGATGTATTTGTGCGCCTGGCTGTCCATGGAGTCCTGAGCATTTTTTTCTAGAACTACATTTTCAGGGCATCTATCCCCTTTCCTCTCGCTCACTCTGAATGTTCATGTTTCCAAACCGTAAAAAAATATGAGGAAAATCAGCACCTGGGCGAGTCTCATCTTGGTGGTCTTCGTTATACGTCTTTTGCATTTTGCATTTTACTCAAGGCGTTTTTTTTCATACAAGTTCTCCTTTTTACTTTTGTTTCACAGCCTCCTTCGTCATTGATAGGAGAACCTACGTATATTAAGTTATTCACCGTTTCCAATTATGTGAGAACATTACATGTTCTTTCAAAGGTCGATCACCATTGGTTTTGTTTTGATTTTTTTTATCAGTCGACCTAGATAACGTATTTCTTGCCCTATTTTAGCTAGGAGGTGATTTATTTATTTTTCAAAAGAGACAATAAGGGTCGTGTCATCTGCATATTTGAGATTGGAAATTTTTTGGCCATCACTGTTAATTCCAACTTCCCAACTATCAAGAAGAAACGCTTAATAATATTTCGGACCTTTGCATTATTGTTCACCTATTGATCTATACTTACTCGCATTTGTCTAGGTCTTGCATCGCACGCCTGTGGGGTCAGGACAAGCATTCAATTAAATGTTGAATAAGATCCGGAATCAATTACGTAATTTGATTTGAAGTTGGTCAGTTCAACTAAATTATAATATTTTTCGTATTTTGTTTCGTTTTTTTCTTAAATTGATAAACACACCGCTTATGAATCAATAATTAAATCTAATCTCTTTTCTAAAATATTTTCTAATCAGATTATCCGAATCCTATCATCTAAAAAAGTATTATTCACCGAACAGCTAATTCATAGATGTTTGATCTATACTATAAAACCTGTTAGATTCCTAGACGCTAAATATGATAATGATATTGATTGATCTGCTCAAGGGTGAATTTCGATATTCTTTGAATACATTTCACCAGACATCCGAAAAGAACTCAGTTTGTGCAGACGGACACACCCAGATTTGCAACATATTAGTCATATTACACGTAACATTTTTTTGGAAAATAGTTTTATTTTTAAATTTACAAATATAGTATAAAATATAAATTCGAGTAAATTGGTATAGGACTGCTTTGTAATAGAAAACGTTGAATCCCGAGTGATTGAAAACAAAAGCGCTGCCATTTCTCAAACTCAAACTCACTCATTAAATCTCGCTCGAACAGTTTAAAATGCCAACATTTGCATGTGTATCAATTTAATTTAGAATTTTCGATTTTTAACATATACTAGAGTAATATATATGCCAATCATATTTTGGAAACCAATCATTATTTTGATATAAATAAAGGTTTAAAAAAAATTACCTACAAATACAACCGGTATACAATTAGACAAATTTGAAATTTTAGAAATCAGAAAAAGTGTTACTAGTCAATTAAATAAAATATCACCAATGTTCATTTTTTTAAATAGCTGTTCTTGAATTTATTTTCTTTTTTTTTATAATTCGTTTTATAATTATTTTTTATTAACATCTTTGATTAATTATTACCGACTTTCAATTTTGGTTTATGTTTATAATTTGTCTATTCTTACATTGTTGTGTTCTATGTTTATCATTTGTCATTTGTTTGATTGCATTATAGGTCGTACGATCTGAAGTATTTTTATTACGAACGCTATAATTTAATACGTTTTAAAGTGCTAATATCTTATTAATTTTATTCTGAAATTGGCCCTTTTTGCACATCTTTTGTTTTAATTTGGGCAAAGTGCCTAAGCTCTCAATGTTCTACCTTGTTCAATCTAGTTCAAATCGTCAACCTAGCCTCAAATACGGAACTATGTATGAAGTGGTCCTTTGTTGAGATGCTTACCTCACAAGGGTACTTTTGATGCCTTCCCTCTCGTGACAATGACTAAGACATCGACAGTCAACATCTCTGAATGATGAGTAGCTGCGAGATGACTTACTCGTCCGTAATATGTTAGAAGTACCCAAGTATTTCGGTGGCGGTTCTCTCACGATCTATCGTCATTGTCTCATTTCCTGGGAAGCCTTACAAGTCTCACCACTTGCTGCTAAATAGAAATGTAGTGCGATAGAAAAGAAGTCCTCCAAAACTACTTGCCAGCAGAAATGGGGATCGTATGTCATCGTATGTCTTGATCATATATCATATCTATACGGAAAGGGTATTTTGAGAACGTGCAAGATTCAAATTAAACACCTCAGAGATATAGTTGGTTTCTGGAACTTTGCACAATAGATAATAGAGTAGGTACTAGGTACTCGTGTAGTGGTACTTTGCACAATAGATAATAGAGTAGGTACTAGGTACTCATGTAGTGGTACTTTGCTCAATAGATAATAGAGTAGGTACTAGGTACTCATGTAGTGGTACTTTGCACAATAGATAATAGAGTAGGTAATAGGTACTCATGTAGTTCTTACTTTGCTCAATAGATAATAGAGTAGGTACTAGGTACTCATGTAGTGGCACTTTGCAAAATAAATAATAGAGTAGGTAGTAGGTACTCATGTAGTGGTACTTTGCAGGGCTAGTTTAATGATGTCATCCCAGACTTTGGAATGGTTACAAGTAGAATGAGGTAGAGAAGTGGATAGCTGGGGTGTTTCTGGCACTAAAGGCTGTAGTATATTTCGATGCCAAAAGTCTCCCTTATGTTTTACTATGGGTAATACACATTGATAATTTTGATGCATAGATAATTTTTAGCATTACCTTTAGGTATAATTGCCTGATATTTAGAATTCTTAATGACTGAAAAAAAAACTTTCTTGGATGACTGAAGGGATTTATGAATACGATTCGAGTCCCCCAGTCAGCTGCTATACCATATCCTATATCATTTTGACATAAGGCAAAGTAGACTCCACGCAATTGCTCTCAAATCGAGTACATTAAAACATTGTATAATTTTTTTTAATACGCTCCGTCAAAAATTCAATTTGCACTTCCCAGCGAAGCTTGTCGTCAATTACTAGACCTAAGTACATAATGAAATGTACATGTTGAATTAATTCACATTTACTCTATCGGCGTCGTAAGGGTTGCATCACAATATCGGGGTAAGATCTTAAAATAATGTATTCTTTTTACAATAAATCAACTTTTTGTTATACTGTACCACAGAGCGCACGGGCAATAACCATAGTATGTATCTGTCATTGAAAACATGTACTCGTATGTTAGTTATAGGTGTCTAGTTTTAAGCCATAGTTGTAAGCAGCGGCGTGCAGTCCATAAAATTTGAAAAGCTGTGCTTACCTTAATAACAAGGCTCGGGAACTTTTATGATGATGTGAGTGTAATAAAAAAATTAATACGAATTGCATTAGATTGTATATAGGGTGTATCAGGGCGTACCTGAGAAACTTTAACCTTTGATGATTAAATGTAGATTTCATTTTGGTCTCGTGAGAATTTTTATAAATAATCTTTCTCATGTTGTCACTCAACTGGTCACTCAGTCGAGAAATAGCCCAACACCCGCTTCGACCCTAACTGTCAAATGCCTATTGATTTGCAAAATGTTTTTAAGTGAAAAAGTTCCGGAGACTTAAATTCCAACAATTTTTTTTTACTTCAAATGAACCTAGGAATCACTGGTTAAAGTTTTTCGGGTACGCTCTGATACACCCAGTATAAATAGGTAAGCAACTTTTTCCCTCATTTGTCAACCTAGTCAAAATCTCAGTAGAAGATAACAATAAAAACGGAATTGTACATGGCCAGTAAAATATTTAATGATATGTAATTACAGATGAAAAGATAGCAGCCTACAGCCTACCCTTAGTCATAGAGTAATACACGCCACTGATTGTAAGTCATATAACAGACTTATGAATTGACCCACTTGATCACAATATATATGTTTTAAGTCGTAGTTTTTTTTCGCTAACCGAAAGTCTCAGTAGTTAGTTGCTAGCTATTATAAGTCTTAGTTGTAAGTCATTAATTATTATAAATCTTAGTTTAAGCCACTAGTAATATAACTTAATTGTAAGTTACTAGTTATAAGTCATTGTAATAGGTTAAATAAATTAATTGTGAGGAGGCCTTAATATAATTTTCTCATGAAAACGGCATTATAGAAATAATCCAATTATTACAATTGTTTTAAAATAAACATGTATTTTTACCACATCAATTTAAAATAATAATCTCGACCGGTTTCGGAAGTCCCCTTCCCTCATCAGGAATATAATAAAACTAAACTACGATATAAATTAATGATAGATATACATGAATATTTAGGTGTTGGAGTGGGAGCCGACCAAAGGGGAGGGGATAATTATGGACAATTGAAATATAACTAAAACATAAAACTACACGATCGATTTACGTGGTTATTCGACATACTAGAATTATTATTTAGAGATTTTTTTTAATTCCAATGCTTCTAAATATGGTGCAAAATTTGAACTTGTGTGTATCTTCATTAAAAATTTGGTCGATTGAACTGAGATGATTTGCAAAAAATTTAAACATCTTAAATGTTCCGTGATTCTGATATTTACATTACGGGATATCTGTTCTATGTAGAACGAAGGACAGTCATTGTAAATGCCTGAGAAGCTATTATGATCCCTATCTTCAGCGTTTTTTGGGAATTGATCTATGGTATTATCTGTGTAAAACACGGGTTTAGTATGGGCACTGGGCAGGTAAGTTTTTTGTGGTAAGTGCAGAAAAGTTTGATGCATAAATAGTATAGTTTTAATATATTTCTAATGAGGAAAGGGTACTTCCAAAACCAGTCCAGATTATCATATTAAATTGAAGTGGTTCAAAACAAATTCATACGTTTATATTATTATTATGGCAAGCCACAAAATAATTGCTTTTTACGAATATATTATAATTATATTTTCAAGGACTCGCAACAGATTGACACTGAGAGTTTATTCCACTCCAGGAAGTGGAAATCAAAGTTTAATTTCTGGTACACTTTAACTCAAACAATAGTTGTACCTACATAGTTCATTAACTGTTTTATGAATTATCTTTCTAATTGCTCTAAACTTCACATACAACATTCAACATCACCCAGCCTAACAGAGCCCATATGCGAAAAGAAAACAGTTACCACGATGTGCGTCTTCGCTTTGTTACGCGGATCAACATGATA